>VKON01001116.1:101651-123567 GCA_009741485.1 Malurus cyaneus samueli | reverse complement strand
TACGCTGGCCGTGTCCAGGGTGATGGTGGAATCTGTTGGGAGCAGCCGGTGTATTGGTTACCGCCACTGTGGACCGCTGTGCAATGGTGCTGGCTGTGGCGTACCTGGGCTGTGCGTCGCTCTGGAATCGCTCCTCCGCTCGCTCCAGCGTCTGCCGGCTTGTGCTCTCTATTTACTGACATGTGGCCGGACGGCCAGCGCAGGACCAGAGGGTCCGGTGACGGTACGTGGCATGCAGGAATCACACGAGCATGCCCAATCCTTGCGTCAGGTGACGCACCTCCGGTAGAGGGCGGATGGGCACGGGCGTGCAGGAGCCGGCTCATCCTTTTGCATCGACACCAATTCACCCTCGAGGCGGTGTGCCTCCATACTCGTGACCTGCGGCTGTCTGTGCCCAGCAGAGCAGCCAGGCGTGCACAGCCTGCCCATGGCACACTGTGTGGCGGCTTGGACGATGTGGATGGACACACTGGAGCTGGGGGGCGGGTGAGGGGTCAAATTTGTCACTGACCGCCCTGGTGGGGACGGAGAGCCCCTCAGCGTTGTTCCCATGCCCAGGAGCTATGGGGAAACGACGCCTCCGGCAGTTGGGTGTGCCTTGCTCTGCCCACTGTCCGCCGTGTCGCCTTCCCTCACTCTGCCCATTGCCCAACCGACAGCTGGCCGCGTACCAGGTGTGTTCCAGCCCAGTGTGGCCATCCAGCCCCCACGTGTGGCACGCCCCAGGTGTGCACAGCCCCAGATGATTTGTCAGCCCCCAGATGTCGAGCCCACGAGATGTGTCCAGACCTCAAGTATGTCCAGGTCTCACGATGTGTGTCAACCCAGTGTGTCCAGCCCTCAGGTGGTTCACGCTCCCCAGGTGTGCACAGCCCGCAAGTGTTTGCAGCCCCAGATTGTTCACAACCCCCGATGGTTCACGGCCCCAGGTGTGTTCAAGCCCCCAGGTGTCCAGCCCAGGTGGGTTTGAGCAGCTCCAGATGTGTGTTCCACCCATGTGTCGCCAGTGTGTTAGCCAGGTGTGTCCAGCCCCAGGTGTGTTTTTGCAGCTCCAGTGTGTGTCAGCCCCGATGTTGTCCAGCCCCCCAGGTGTGTGCAAGCGCTACAGGTGTGTCCAGCCAGGTGTGTCAGCGCCCAGGTGTGTTCCAGCCTCCGCGTGTGTCCATGCCGCAGGTGTGTCCAGCCCAGGTGTGTACCAGCCCCCAGGTGTGTCCAGCCTCCGCGTGTGTCAGCCCCCGGTGTGTCGCAGTCTCACATGGGTGTGTCCGCACTGGTGTTGTCCTGCCCCGGTGTGTGTCCGCCTTGCGTGTGTCCAGCCCAGTGGTCCAGCCGCGGTTTGTTCCGTCCCATGTGTGGTTCCGCCCGCAGTGGTATCGTCAGCCCCTCAGTGTGTTCAAGCCCCATGAAGTGTCCAGCTTCCAGGTGTGTCCGGCCCCGGTGTGTCCGGCCCGCGGTGGGTCGGCCAGGTGTGTTCACAGCCTCCCGATGTGCACCCCCCAAGTGTGTGCACAGCCCCAAGGTTTCGCCCCAGGTGTGTTCTAGCCCGTTGTGTGCAGCCTCAGGTGTGGGCACAGCTCCCAGGTGTGTCCAGTCTTCAGTGTGTCAGCTTCCGGTTGTGGTCCGTCCTTCGTTGTGTGTTCAAGCCCAGGTGTGTAAGCCTCCAGTGTGTTCCAGCCCCCAGATGTGCAACCCCAGTGTGTGCACAGCTCCAGGTTGTCAGCCTCAGGTGTGTGCGGCCCAGGTGTGCAGTCCCAGGTGTTGTGTCTGTCCACAGGTGTGTGCCAGCACAAGGTGTTCCGCTCCGTGTGTCCGCCGCCAGGTGTACTACGCCTCAGGTGTGTCGCAGGTTGCACAGCCAAGCGTGTGTTAACATCCAGGTGTGTTCTCTCCCCAGTTGCCCAGATTTCCAATGTTTGAGCAGATGTTCAAGCCCCAGATGTGCATCCAAGGTGCTGTGTGATCAGGCCCCAGTATGTACCGCCCACGATGTGATCACAGCCAGATGTGTCAGCCCAGGGTGTTCGCCCAGTGTGTCAGCACCATAGTGTGTCCACCCCGGTGTGTCAGCCCAGTTTTGTCAGCCCCAGGTGTGTCCAGACCCCAAGGTGTCGGCCCCAGGTGTGTCAGCCTCGGTGTTCCGACCCAGTGTGTCCGGCCTCCAGGTGTGCCGTCAGTGTGTCATCCAGGTGTGGCCCAGCCCAAGGTGTGTTTCACAGCCCCAGATGCTGGTGTCCGCCAGATGTTCACAGCCATGTGTGTCAGCCCAGGTGTGTCCGCTCGGTGTGTCAGACAGGTGTGTCAGCCTAGGTGTGTCCGTCCCAAGGTGTGACAGCCCAACGGTGTGTTCAATCCCGGTGTTTTCTCATCCCCAGGTGTGCACGACCCAGATGTTTGCAGCAGATGTTCAAGCCCGATGTGAATCAGGTGTGTGTGCGCAGAACCCAGTGTGGTCAGGCCCCTAGGTGTGTCAGCGCTCAGGTATGTAGCCCAGATGTGTTCACAGCACCCAGATGGTTGCAGCCTCCAGGATGTGTGTCCAGCCCCAGGTGTGCACGCCCCCAGGTGTGGGCGAATCCCCAGGTGTGGTCATGTAGCCCCAGTGCTGTCCGCCCTCTATGTGTGTTGCTCCAGCCCCATGATGTGTCAGCCCGATGTGCCAGCCCAGGTGTGTTCAAGCCCCAAGCGTTGTTACGCCCACGTGTGTCCGTCCCAGGTTGTGTGGATCTCCCCAGGTGTGCACAGCCCAAATGTGTATTCGCTCATTCCAGTGTTCACAGCCCGGATGTGTGTCAGCCCAGGCTGCACCCGAGTGTGTCCAGTCTCCAGGGTGTGCTGTCATCCCCAGGTGTGCGCAGCCCCCAGGCTTGTGTGGCATATCCCAGGTGTTGTTCACAGTCCCAGTGTGTCAGCCCACAGTCAGCCCAGATCGTACCAGCGAGTTGCCAAGCCCCAGATGTGTTCAAGCGCCCCCAGGTATTGGCACCCCCTGTCCCTTGCTCCGCTGCCGCACGCCGCTGTACGGCAGCTTGGTTCTCCTCCATCGGTCCGCTCCCGACTTCCTTGTCCGTCCCCCTCATCCGCAAGCCGTTGCCGTGCTGTTGCCGTCGCCGATGCCATGCCACCAGTGCCATATACCATGCACTGTCACACCATGATGTTCACCACGCTGCCATGTACATCACTCATGTCACATATGCTTATGCCATTGCCACACCGGCCATTGCACCTGCCATGTCCACCATTCTTGCTTCACCCACGCCATATCACCACGTGCCATGTTAACCCATGCATTGTTCTGCCCACTGTGCGGTGCCACCCAGCGTATTCCCAGTTGCCTCCGAGGCACGGCACAGATCAACAGCTCCACGCTCCGATCCCCCCCCCGTCCAGCTGGTGGCTTGTCCAGCCCACGGCGCGTTTGGAGCCCAGCCCCGGGCAACGGGGTCCCACCTTAGCCCTGCTTCCTGCAGGTGCTCACACCTGTCCGTCCTTCCTGTGCTGCGTCAGCCGGGCACAGGAGGGAGCCCCTCAAGCCTTCGGGACTGGTGCCAGACTGAGAGACACCGTTCGGTACCATGGGTGGGATGGGACTCTTGGTTTTCCCAGATTCCTGCGGGATGCGGAGCGGACGGCCAGCGAGTCTTGTCCGAACTCCATTCACCCTCTCCCTGCCTGGGAGCGATGCCTAGCTTGCCAGGGAGTGTTCTCGCGTGGTCCTGTGCTGCCAGGGGCTGTCCCTGTCCGCCACCCCATTCCTATCCTCATCTTCATCTCATCCTCATCCCCACCGGATCGGCGGGCGTCACCTTGCTGCCAACAGCGTCTTGCCGCGTCTCGTGGGACCCGTGTCTTGGCTGTGCTGTGGGAGGTGACGCGTCTCGGCGAGCAGGAAGGTGATTTGGGATGGGACAGCTTGGGACTCTGGTTTAAGAGGAGCCCGGGGATGTTTCGTAACTGGCTCCGGAGCTTTCCGCCGCCGAGCATTTGCAAGCTCTCCGTTGAACCTGTTCGGTGGCCAAGAGCAAACTGGGAGAGGGGGGATGCTCAGAGGGAATTGTGGGGAGGGGGACATCATCGCCTCAAGTGACACATCACCCCTTAGCCAGTTTGCCCTTTCCCTTGGCAGAGCCCCACGGGAACGCTTCTGTGTCATTGTGGACATTCGTACAGGAGGCGGCCGCTCGCCCGTGAACTGGGGAGGCACTGCATTGGCGGGGAGGGCTGGACACCTCAACAGAGCAGGCGATGGAACCTCGCGGGATAAGGCTTGGACTTCGGCCAGGGCAGGGATGGCTCTCTCTCGGCAGGGGAGTGTCTGGACACTTTGGTAGGGAGAGGTGTTGGACACTCAGCATGGGAGAGTGAACACCTTGGTCAGGGAAAGTCTGGACACTTGGTCCAGTGTGGGCTGGACACCTGGCGGGGAAGAGCTGGCGACTGCATCGGACAGGGCAGGGATGGACACCTCGGCCAGGGAGGGTTGAAATCCTTGGTCAGTGAGTGGCACCTCAGCCAGTGTGGGGCTGGATCTCGCCAGTGTGGGGTGACACTCAGCCGTGTGGGGCTGGACCACCTCAGCCAGGGAGGTGGAAGCCCTGAAGTCAGTGTGGGCTGGACCTCACGCAGGAGACTTCATGGGCAGTTGGGTCTAGAACCTCGGCAGTGTTGGGCTGGACACTCGTGTGGTCATTGGTATATGGCTTGGACACCTTGGACAGGAGAAAGCTGGAACTTCGGCCAGGGCAGGCTGGCGTGCCCCCAGCAATCTTGCCGTGCCACCGACAGACGGGTTCGGCTTTGCCGTTGGCGTGCCATGGTCACGACCCGACGTGTCCCGTTTGGTGGCTCAGCTTCATCCGTGACGGGCAGGGGTCCGGTGAGGCAGGACCCGACCTTCCCGGCGGCCCCGAAGCCCATGGGCACTCATGCCCGCGAGGTACCCTGCCCACGCCGGAGCCCACGCCGCAGCGCGGGCTGGTGAGGTTCCTCATCTGCAAAACAGCCTGGGCCGCGCACCGTTTATTTGGGTCTTCGCTAATTGCAGGCGTGTGCTCGGCGGGAGGATCGGGGGGCGGGAGAGTGCGAGGGGCGGGGAATTCAGCGACCGGGAGTCCCGTGTGGGACGCTTGGTGGGCGTGGGCAGGGAGGGACGACCCACCAGGGGGGAGCCACATCAATGTCACAGACCCCGCTCAGGCGTCTAAAAAGCCCACTAAGGGTCATTGATTCCAACCTAAAGGTTTTCTGATTTCCCAAGGATTTTCTGATTGTAACAAAGATTTTCTTGATTCCAACACAAGGACTTCATATTTCCAACCCAGGATCCATGATTCCAACCTACATCCACCATGGAATTCATGATTCCAACCCAAGGATTTCTTGATTCCATCCTGCAAAGATTCCGTGATTTCAATCCCAAGGACCCTGATTTTCCAGCCCAGGATTTTCTATTTCAACCCCAAGGAACTTATGTTTTGTTCCCGCTTTCCATGATCCAACCAAAGGATGCCAATGATTCCAACACAGGATTTCATTATTTTTCACCCAAGGATTCCATGATTCCAACTCGTAAAGTAAAGTTATATTATTCACCCAAAAATTCATGTTCAACCACCAAGGATTCCATGATTTTCCAACACCTAGGATCCATTGATCCCAACCTCAAGGATTCTTGATTTCCACCCAGGAGTTCCATGATTCAACCCTAACTTCATGATTTTCCAACCCCATATATTATAATGATTTCCCACCAGGATTCCATGATTGCCTATCCCTAAGGATTCCTTATTCCAGCCCAAGGATGTTTGTTATTCCACCCAAGGATTCATTATTGATCTCAGGATTTCTTATGTCATATTCCTTGATTTTCGACCCAAGGACTCCCTTTTTCCAACACCAAGATCCATGGATTCAAACAATCTGATAACCTAAGGATTTCATTTATTCTCAAACCCTAGATGCATTTTCGCACTGTTACTTTCTATTTCTTCTGATTCCAGGACAGACAGCCGGCCAGCTGCCTGTTGGGGCGCGTTCCCTGACGGAGAAGCACGCAACAGGCTGACCGTGCTCCCACTGAACCGCGTGGCGACGGAGCCGGCGTCACGTTCAACCGCGCTACGTTCCATTGAACGGCTGCTAAACCTCTGCTTTTTTCTTTTTTCCCGCTCGCAGCTCCGTCGGTTCTCACACGGGTCAGTTTGTCATAGGGAGCTTGGCTTTCTCATCTCTTGACGTTCAAAGATCTGGCCAGTGCCCGGTACGTTCCAAAGGCAAAGGGTATGTAACCGGTTTTAGGGAAAGCAAACAGACGGAGGAAGTCATTTGCGGGCTGCGGGCGGCGTTGGCCCACGCAGAATCTAGAGAGGGCTCTGTCCGGAGGCCCCCCGGAGAGGTGCACCAGTCAATTTATCCCATTAGGCCGGAGGAGGGTACACTATACCATTACTCGGCCTTTCCGACCATTCTCGCAGGCATATTTTTTTTTAAACCAAAAAGATTCCCCCGCAATAGGGTGGGGGAAAAACCTAACAGCGCGTCTGGAACAATTAAGGGCTGTGCGCGGCCGAGGCTCCAGCGTGCGGGTACAGGATACACCGCGGCACGGGGCCGGAGCCCCGCGGGCAGCCCTTGGCCCCACGCCGCCCCGCCGAGGAAACGAAGGATTTCGAGCGCTGAGGAACGGAGGTACTCGACGGGACGGCCGCGTGACGTGAGGCGCGTAATTCTTGGCGCTAGCCACACACGCGAAAGTTTCGGTGTGACGTTGTGGAAGCGCGCGCCGGGAGCTCAGGGGCATGGGGCAGGGATGGGAAGGCCGGGAGGGGAGTGGGATTGGGAAGGGGGCAGCCCGCCAGGGATGGTGCAGGACGCGCAGGAGCCCCCCGTGGCGGGCTGGACCAGCGCTGGGTGCAGGCGTCTGCTTCATCCTTTGAGGGATGCTGGGAAAGGTGGGGAAGAGTGAAGGACCCCGGAGCCCCCAGACTGCCTGGCTCATTCACTGCTGGGCCACAGGTGGTCTGATGGAGTGGGGCCGGAGCCGCAGGCGGTGGGTCGGGTTGTGGAAGGCCACGGCGGGTCCCGGATCCAACGGCCACATCCGGCCGACCTGGTGGGATCAGAGGGGTGAGCAGCGGTTAGGGCGACAGCCGGGGCCGAGCTTCACCTGTCCCTTGCCTGGGGCTGGTACTGTTGAGACCACAGCGAACGGGGCCCCGTCGGGGCGCCGCGGCCACGTGCCTCCAGACTTGCAGAAAGCAGCGGCGGCTTGCTCGTGCAGCCCACCGCTGGGAGCCTCGGGGATGAATTTTGTGTGGAAGAGAACCAGGAGAGGGGTTCTGCCCCACGTCTGGGGCTGGGGCAGCCTCTGGCCCCGTGACATTGAAGTGCCATGTGGTAAACATGGGGTGCTTGTAGAAAACACCTTGCTGCGTGCTACGATAACCGGGTGCTGTCCACGAGTTTTGCCGTTGGGCCTCCCAGGTTCAGGAGCCAGTTCCAGTCGGGTCCAAGGACACGGAAGTGATTCATGACCGGGATGGGGGGCATGGGAAGGTGCTAGGCGGGCCGAGCCGGGCGGGGTAGCGGGGCCGTACCGTCAGGATGCTTGTAGCTGTAGTGATCCCTCGCTCCAGCGCAGGCAGACACGGCTGAAGCGAGCATGACGAACAGGTGCACGCTCGGTGTGTAGAGGAGGTAATGGTCAGGAAGAGCTTGTGCGTGGCCTCCGGCTGCAGCCGGGTGGCCCGATTGGCATCAGGTATGGTGGACCGCAGCCGGCCATGTAGCGAGGCAGCGTGTGGCATTTTCCCAGCACCTTGCGGGAAAAGGAGAGTGCCTCATCAGGCCACCCGATGGGGTGGAACAAGGGACACCGTGTGCGGCGTGGTCTCCCAGGACCGCCTCTTGTGGTCACTCCCGTGGTCGGCACAGCCCACACCACCTCCCTGCAGCACTGCACCCTTGAGCAGCACCCCAACATGACTTTGGTGCCTCGCTGGGTGCAGCAGGGAGGGTGAGGTACAGGATTATCTCCTCCACCTGGCTCTGATGCTGCCGGGCCCTCCCTCCACATTCCTGGTGTGGTCCAGCTTGCAGCCACGCCACGGCTGGGACGCGGATTTTAATTCTTTCCTCCCGTTTAAGGTGATTCCCCCAAACAGCCCTTTGCAGCATTGTGGGGAATCCGATATCAGCCAGAACTTCTGCCCGGAAGGTGCTGATGCCCAGCAGTGCTGGCGGGTCCAGGATGTGGGTGTCACCTCCTGTCCCCACTCCGCCGGGCACAGGCGGAGGCGGCTGCTCCCGAAGGGCCGGCTCGGCTCCCGCTCCGGCAGACCCGGTTTGCTCCCACTCTCTAGGGCTGGGAGGGGCCGCTGGCTCCAATTCCAACAAAGCCGGGGCTGAGGGCGAGGGGAGGGGGGCTCTGCTCTTCACCACTTTGGCCCAGTGCGGGAGGTAGATGCGCTGGTCGTCGAGCATCAGGAGCCGTGTGCGGTGCGGGCCTGGGGCCAGCGCGGGGCCAGGTCCTGGACGATGAATCGCCGCTGCTGTTCGGCCGTGAAGGCGATGGTGGGGGCCTGGGGAGGGGTGAAGAGCCCCGCCGGTTCTCGCCGCGCACGTCCCAGAAGGTACGTTGTTGTTTGGCGTATTCGTCCAGGAGGGGAGGGCGAGCTAACGGAGCGGTTTAACCCTGTGCAGGGCAGCCCCAGCCTGGCATTGATGCTCCAGACCAGCAAAGCCGTGTCTGGGAGCTGTGCCCAGGGTCGGGGCACTCTCTATTCCCTGGTGGAGGTGCCATGGGCATCCCAGCAGCGATGGGTGCATATCCAGGGGAGCGGGCACATCCTGGGTGATGGGAGCAGTTAGGGTCAGTGTGCCCAGGTGAGCCGGCCCAGTTCAACCTGGACTTGCTGGGCTGGAGGGCAGCTCTTGGAGGAGCAGGGAGCGCTCCTGGAGCCCCGGAGCTGGGCACTGCCCCTGCCACGGTGTCAGAGCAGCACGGTGTCGGGACAGCACGGTGTCAGAGCAGCACCCTGGTACCGGGGAAGGCAGGCCCACACTGCGGGGTGGGATGGAGCAAGAGAGACCCTGCTGGAGCAGGAATCCCCCTCGGCACAGGGAATAGGTTTTATTTGGAGCTTGGGCGCTGGCATTTGTGCCCTGTGCCCTGTCACATGTCCACCCGGGTGTTGTCAGCCAATCCCACCACTGTGTGTGTCCCGGGGCTTCCCGTCCTTGGCTCCCCTCGGGCCTCTCCGCCCGCACCGGTTCAGAGGGCAAGACGGCCCGGATGCCAGCCCCTCCTGGATCCCCGGTCGATCGCCGAGGATGTCAAGCCCTAGGACGAGGCCTGTGGTGTGGTGCCGAGGGAAATGCCTGCATGCGTGGGGGGTAGATGCAGGACGCGAGGCCTTATCTGTTGTGTCTGTGGTGCTCGGGCTGCCAGCTGCCACACCGGGAGGGATAGGGGGTTGGCCCCTGTGTCAGGATCAGCCGGTGCAGTGGATGGGGCATTAGGAATGGGAGGGGGTAGGAAATTGGTGGGCAGCAGGCAGCACGTGAGTGCTGTTGGGAGCTGTAGGTAGTGTGCGGGGTCCTAGGCCTATCTGCATGGGGGCTGCCTGGGTGTGACGAGAGGAAGGTTAAGGATGGGGAATACTCTGGGGGGTTACGAGAATGGGGATGATTTTCGAGCACGGCAGCACATGAAGGGGTGTCGGGGGGTCCCGGAGATAGCAACGGTGTTCAGCGGCAGCACGGGGTGTCGGGGGGCAGTACACCCGCGCCGGATGGGGGGGGGGGGGAAGGGGCTGGTTACCGCAGGATGTGTGTCGCGGGAGGCAAGGCCACCTGGGGGTTCCTCGGTACCCTAGTGGTGCATGGGATATATGGCAGGATGCGCACGCGGTTAACCACAGGGAGGATCCAGGGATGGGGTGGTGGGAGTGCCAGTGAGGCTGCTCGGTTGGTGGGGCAGCACCCGCCCAGGAGGGGACATAGGGGAACCTGAGAGAGCCGAATTTGGGGGGGGAGGATGGGTGTGTCGGGGTGATGGCAGAAGCGGTACCCGGGCAGCACCCCCGGGGTGGAGCAGCCCTTCATGACTAATTTTCTCCTTCCCTGGCATATCAGATGCAGCTCTGGGGCAATTCCATCCATCAAAGTTCCTCCTACCCCCCCTGCACCGCTCTGCTGCGAGCCCTGCCATGGTTCCACGCCTCTGCTGGGAGCCAAGCCACGGGACACCCGGGCCAGCTTCCACCGGGCCCGGGCAGCCCCTGGTGACACCTCACAGGGCAAACAGGTGCCCCAGGAGGGAGCTCCCGTCCCTGTCCCGCTGCTCCGTGGATCTCTCACCTCTAAGTGGGTGATTAGGGTGTCATCGGGCTGCTACACCCAGGCTAATGAACCCCAATTTTGGGGAGGGATTAATAGGTCCTACGGCAACCGGCCGCCTCCGAGCGCACTTCCAACCCTCCAGGATGCCCCCGCTCACCCTTTTGCGTTCCGAGGTCCAGTTCTTCCTGCCCCCCCAGCCGGCCACAGGCCCCAGCTGGCTCAGGGCCCACAGCTCTCGGAAGCAAAAACACTGCGGAGGCTGCTGGAGCTCATCCCTATCAAGAGCAGCTGATAAGGGCGTCCTGCTGAGCAGGAAAAGTGAGACCCAGGGACTGGGCAACGCCTTTCATGGAACCACTGGCACGGGAGATACTGGGCAGCCCCACCAAGCCCCCAGAGCCGCTTTTTGCAGCCGATCTCTAAATGTGGGGAGCTGGCGGGGGTCGCAGGAGCCTGGTGGCATCGTGTGACAGCCCTTTGCAGTGCACAGGTGGGTTCATTCGGGGCCAGGGTCAAGAATGGGGAGGTCAAGGAGCCGTTGGAGGAGATGGGGGATGAATTTTGTCCTTTGGACAGGATGATGTGGATGCGGACCCAGGGGACATGGAGCGGGGCTGAGCCACCTTTATGGGCATCACGATTCCATAAACGATGTCAAAGAGCCTCAGCGCGGCATCACAGCAGCTCTTTCCCAGCAGTGGAGCACGGGGGGGACACAGTCCTTGGGGTGACCACTGGCTCCAGGCCAGCTGCCGCCGGACCCCACAGCAGCTCCGGCCACCGCGAGCCCCAAACGAGCCAAAGCTTTGCACAAGAATTAATGAGCCAAGCCCAGCGACGTCGGAGGCTTCGCCCCCGCTCCATCTCTTGCCGGAGCCAGTCCGTCCTTCAGCTCCGAGCCGAGCGCAGGGACGAAGGCACGTGGACCGGGCTGATTCAGCATCCGGCCAGCAGCGCAGGTAAGCGAGGAGCAGGTGGAGGAGCAGCCCTGCATCGGGACGGGGACGCGGGCAGCGGGGTGACGGGAGCAGGGTGCCGGCCTGCAGCGGGACCCGCCGCGGCCATGATCCTGGAGAAACATTTCCCTCTTGTGGACAAACACCAACAGCCTCGGGGCAGCAGCAGGGCGCTCTCCCCAGGGCTCCGGCACCACCTCCAAGCGTTGCGGGGCTGCCCTCCGGGAGCAGCGTCCCTGTGGGAACCGTGGCGTGCCAGTGTCCCAGGGTGACACTGGCACTCAGTGACCGCGCCCGGGCCGTGGCCAGCCCACGCAGGATCGCGGCTGTCAGTCCTGACAGCACCGCGGGCTTAACCTCCAGCCTGCGCTCAGCTCCTGTCCTCGAAGATACTCTATGACCTCTCCTGCCTAATCTCCCTGCTCCACCAACGCCACGGTGGGCCAGCTTCCCCGCTCCTTCCTGTCCCTGGGTGCGCACCACTACCAGCACCCACTCTGCACGTCTGCGCCACGGAGCTTGCGTAATTCAAGCGCCTCCAGCTTTGTGGTGGGTGCTGAGCCCCATCTTCCTCACCACAGAGGGGACCCCTCGGCCCCGATCCCACAGCGGCTCCAGGCAGGGTTGCTGCAGCCTGAGCAGTGTTCTTATCCTGGAAAAGCCCCCCAGGAGCAGCTGGCACTGCCCTGGGACCCCAAGCCCCGCATGCGGTGACGCTCCTGGAGCTGGCCCTGGCCTCAGGGGCCTCGGTCTGGGGGAGACATGACCCCTCTGGGCTGTGAGTGGCTTCAGCTCGGCAGGAAAAGCACAGAAAGATGAAGCTTGGCCACAATGTCCACTCAGCCCTTCCATCGAGTGCTTTGTGCCCGCTCGCGATGCAGCACCCACAGCATCGGCATTCAGGGCGAATCCTGAGCCACTTTCTCGGTCCTAAAACCCGATCCCAAATGCGGCAGGAGAGCACCCAGGCTCTGCTCAGCCCCAGCCAGGCGGCGCACACTCGGAGCTGGGAGCAGCCCCGTGTCTGGAGCATCTCCCCGCAGGGTGAGACCCGCGGGTGAGGTGGGGTAGGCAGAGCAGGGAGAGGGGCTGCCCCATGAGACTCCGGGCGCTCTGCACCTCTCTCCAGGCTCCAGCAGGCTCCATTCCGGGGTGGCACCCAGCCACGGTGCCCAGGAGCACGGGAGGGACCCGGACGTTTCTTTTCCAGCCGCAGACATCAAGGCAGCATCCGTGTTTAATGTCAGACCAGCACAACACGGCGCTCGCAGCCTGTGGGGTCTCCACCCTGAGGGGCATCGCTGCCCCCCGGCCCTCCTGTACTCGCACAGGCTCCGGGCGCTCCGAGCGCTCGGCCCCGCTGAACCGCTCCCGTGCGCCCCGGCCCCGGCCCGGGGCAGCTGGGCTGCGCGTCCGGCCCGGCTGCGTCCGGCCCCCGGCCGGCCATGGGCGTCCCGGCCCCGTCACTGCCGCCGCCACAGGTAGGTCTGGATGGAGTTGGCCGGAGCCACGGCCGCTATGAGGCCCACGGTGTCGGCCAGCCCGAAACTGATGTCCTGCGGGAGCTGGGGGGCGAGAACAGGGTGGTCACACCTGTGGCACCCACCGGACAGAGCCCAGAGGGGTGGGGTACTGCACGGGGGGTGGCAGGATGGGGGTTACACACAGGGAAGGGAGGCAGGACGAGGGTGGCAGGAGGGAAGGGTGGCAGGATGGGGGTAGCAGAATGGAGTCACACACAGGAAAGGGTGGCAGAACGGAGGTGGCAGGATGGGGGTCCCACACAGGAAAGGGTGGCAGGAAGGGGTGGCAGGATGGGGGTCCACACAGGAAAGGGTGGCAGGAAGGGTGGCAGGGTGGGGTCACACACAGGAAGGGTGGCAGGAAGGGGTGGCAGGATGGGGTCCCACACAGGAAAGGGTGGCAGGGTCGGAGTCACACACAGGAAGGGTGGCAGGATGGGGGTGGCAATGAGATAGCTGGCGGGGACCACAAGGGAAGGGTGGCAGGAGGGGGTGCGAATGGAGTCACACACAGGAAGGGTGGCAGACGGAGGTGGCAGGAGGGTCCCACACAGGAAGGTGGCAGGATGGGGGGTAGCAGAGATGGAGTCACACACAGGAAAAGGGTGGCAGATGGGGGTCACACAGGGAAGGGTGGCAGGATGGAGTCACACACAGTGGGTCCCACACAGGGGTAAGTGGCAGGACAGGGGTCCCACATAGGGAGGGGTCACAGGAGGGGGATCCTGCACAGGGTGGGTGGCAGGACGGGGGTCCCACACAGTGGGGGTGGCAGAACGGGGGGTCCCACGCAGTCAGGACCCACACAGGGGTCCCACACAGGGGGTCCCAAACGGTTGGGGTGGCAGGATGGGAATCCACACATGGGAAAGGTGGCAGGATGGAGGTCCCACACAGGGAATCCCACGTGGTCGGAATGGCAGGATGGGGGTCCCTCACAGGAGGTCCCACACAGGGGTCCCACATAGGGGTCCCATGGGGACCGGGGGGCCGGGCTGTGCCACTCACCGGTTCAGAACCACCACCACCACAGCCCCGTCAGGCCGCACGAAAGCCGTGTACTCCAGCGCCGTCTTCTTGGACTCCTTGGAGGCAGAGAGCCCCACGCGCTGGGAGCCCTCGGGGATGAACTTACTGCACAGACAGGAGCAAGAGGCAACCCCAGTGAGGGAGTCAGACCCCACAGAGTTCCCCTCATGCCAAATCCACTCTGCTCCTCTCAGGACGAGCTGCCACCGCAGCCCAGGCGGCTCCAACCCACCTGAAATGCCCCATGTGGTAGAACATGGGCTGTTTGTAGAAGATTCCTTCGCTGCTGTCCACGATGATCGGGCTGTCCACGTAGTTTTTAACCCAGTTGGGGCCCCCCTCCAAGTCCAGGGCCAGGTTCCAGTCGGTCCAGCCGGCCACAAAGTGGTTCAGATTCTGCAACGGGACAGCTCAGCTGCCTGCCCGAGGAGTGGGTGCTGAGGGGACAGGGAGCAGCCTTCCCCGGGGCCCACGGGGTGGCACAGGGGCCTCACCGTCAGGATGCTGTGGCTGTACTGGTTGCCCCGCTCCCAGCAGCCCAGGATCACATCCCGCTCCCAGAAATGGGCGCCGATGCACGCCTCCGTGGCCAGGATGAAGTAGTCAGGGAAGAGCTCGTGAGTGGGCAGCACCGTGTCCTGGATGGGACCGATGAAGTCCAGGTACCAGTGGATGCCGATGCCGTGGACGTAGCGAGCTGCCCTCTCATCCTCCAGGACCTGGCAGGGAGAGGAGTCAATCCCATGGGGCAGAGCCACAGGATGGAGCAGCCAAGCCCCCGACAAGGTGCCCTGGTCACCATACTGACCCATCCCCGTGCCACACTCACCACTTTGGCCCAGTGCGGGAGGTGCAGCCGGTTGTCATCGAGGATGATGAGCTGGACGTGGCGGTGGGAGCTGTTGGCCAGCGCCGGGCCCAGGTCCTGGGCGATGAAATCGCGCTGCTGCTCGGCCGTGAAGCCCAAGCACTGGAAGGGGTAGTTGTTGATCAGCCCGGCCGTGGGCTCGTTCTCCGCTGTCACCGCCCAGAAGGTCAGGTTGTGCTTGGCGTATTCATCCAGGAACCTGCAGGTGTGAGGGGAAGGGGTGAGCCATGAGGAGTCCCCAGTGTCACCACCAGGATCACCCGCAGCCCCCGCTCCTCACCGGATGAAGTAGTTGGCCCAGGTCTTGTGGTACCTGTCCCCTGCCTCCCCCTTCAGTGTCCCCTTGCCCACGTAGGACTCGCTGGTCTTCAGCCAGGTGGGCGAGGTCCAGGGGCTGGCATACAGCGACAGCGGCTGCTTGCTCATGGCCGAGGCTCTGTGCAGTAGGGGGATCTGCGGGAAGGGACAGAGGGGCCGGCTCAGCTCAGCCCCTGGGACCCTCCACGCCACCCTGCTCCCTCCCAGCGCTTGCCTTCAGCTTGGTGTCCTCGTCCCGCAGGCTGAAGTGGGCGAGCTCGTAGTCGTAGGGGACGTCATCGTAGGTGTAGGCGTGCAGGGAGAAGTCGCAGCTGGCCATGGGGAGCCGGATGAGGTTGTACTCCAGCCCTGCCAGACACAGCGGGATGTGAGGTCCCCCGAGACCTGCTGTGCCCCGTGGTCCCTGTCACCTCCCCGATGCCCTCACCTTCCTCAGAGAAATACGAACGCAGCAGGTGATCCTGCGCTTTCTGTGGCAGGGATAAGATGTTGATGGCGGCCGCGTCGGTGACGGAACCACCAAAACCTTTCACCCTCTGGAAGCGCTGCGTCGTGTCCAGGGTGAGGACAACATCTGCAGGGAGGGGAGCGCAGCGTGACCGTGGGTTGCAGCAGGGTCCATCCCATCCCTGCAGCCCCTGGCGGTACCTGGGGCGCAGAGCCTACGCTGGAATCGCCCCTCGCTCCGCTCCAGACGCTTGCCGGACTTGCTGCTCTCATATTTCACATAGGAGCCGACGGCCGGCAGGACCAGGGGGTCTACCGTGTCACAGTACGTGGCGTTGCAGACGCAGACCATGGCATCGAGACCGAAGTATTTGGGGCTGCAGGGCCGGGCGCCTGGGGGGCACGGGTGGGTGGTGGGGGCAGCCTCGGTGATTTGTCCCTGCCGGCTCTCCCGCCTGCCGCAAGGTGACACCGCTGCCCCCACGATGCACAGCTCGGGACCTGCCGGGCACTGAGCTCCCGGCCACCTCCGGACCCTCGGACAGCTCCCGGGCACTGAGCTCCGGCCGCCTCCGGACCTCGGACAGCTCCTGAGCACTGAGCTCCCGGTCACCTCCGGACCCCGGAAACTCCCGGGCATGAGCTCCGGGTCACCTCCGGACTCCCGGACAGCTCCCGGCACTGAGCTCCGCCACCTCCGGACCCTCGGACAGCTCCCGGGCACTGAGCTCCGGCCACCTCCGGACCCTCGGACAGCTCCCGGGCACTGAGCTCCGGCCACCTCCGGACCCTCGGACAACTCCCGGGCATTGAGCTCCGGGTCACCTCCGGACCCACGGAAAACTCCCGGGTATACCCGATCACGGACAACCCCAGCCCCCAGGGGATTCTCTCCCCTTCCGCCTCCCGTCACGGCACACCGGGCACCCTCGGCCACCCGGGAGTCCCTGTCCCCTGCACCCACCGGGCACCCCTGGCCACCCGGGAATCCTCGTCCCCAGCACCCACCGGGTCCCCCCGCTCACCTGCGGCCCGGTGCACGGCCAGCAGCGCCAGCAGCAGCAGCCGCCAGCACAGGGCACCGACGGCCCCCATGGCCCCGCCGCTCCCGGTACGCTCGGAGCCGGCCCGGCAGCACCGGCTCCGCCGCTGGCCTCGCCTTTAAGGGCGCCCGGGCCTCCCGTCCCGCCCACACCAATCGGTGCAGGAGCGGCACCGATTCTGGGCGGGCCTGGCCCCGGCCCTTCCCCCGCGCCGGTACCGGAACCGCGAACCGGGGGCAACCGCACGGGTGCAGGGTCGCTTCCCCCCCGCGCCTCCCCGGGATGTGCAGCCGGTGCCGGTCCCGGTGCCGGTCCCGGTGCCTGTCCCGGTGCCGATCCCCACCCCCGCTGCCTCCCCGCCGCACCGGCTGCCCAGTCCCGCGGAGCCACCACCGGGAAACCGGCACCCGGCACCCCGTGACCGATCAGCTGACGGCCCGCCCCGCCCCGTCCCGTCCCGTCCGCCCGCCCCGTGACATCGGGCTCGTGGCGGTGGCGACCACTTTATTCGGTCCGTAGCGAGGGGCAGTGGCCGCGGGACCGGCCCCGCAGCGCGGCCCGGCGCAGCCGGGCTGGGGAGGGAGAACAGGCACGGCCAGCGCGGGGCACCGGCACCGGGACCGGCACCGGACGGGGCGGGGCGGAGGGGCTGGATAGGGGACAGGCATAGCCAGCTCAGGGCACAGGGCAAGGGACAGGCATGGCAGTTCCGGGGTACGGGCACGGCTGGCACAGGGGACCGGGGACCAGGCCAGCACAAGGGACAGGTCAGGGGACAGGCAAGGTCCAGGCACGGCTGGCACAGGGGACCAGGGACCAAGCCAGAATAACCAGCCGAAAGAACAGGGCAGAGGACAGGCACGGCCAGTGCAGGGGACAGGGCAGGGGACAGGCATGGCTGTCCCAGGGCACAGGCACAGCCGGCACAGGGGACAGTCACAACCATGCCAGGGTACAGGCACGGCTGGTACAGGGGACAGGGTATGGCCGGTGTGTGGGTCAGGCACAGCCAGAACATGGGACAGGGCAGGGGACAGGCGTGGCCATCCCAGGGAATAGGCACAGCTGGCACAGGGGACAGGGCAAGGGACAGGCATGCCCAGAACGAGGGACAGGGCAAGGAACAGGCATAGCCATCCCAGACGGGGCAGGCGACAGGCACGGCCGTCCCGGCCCCCCAGCAGACACCCAGGGGACCAGCCCCTCGCCCCGACCCCGCGTGGGGAAGGGACCCGGCAGAGCCCCCGGGGCAGCGGCGCGGGGCCCGGCCCCACCGGGGCAGCAGCAATGTCCGAGCAATGTCCAGGGCTGGGCCCAGAGCGGGGCACCCTCTCCACGCCGGGGCACCGCAGGGTCCCTGCGGAGGGTCCCAAGGGAGGGTCCCCCTGTAGGGTCCCCACAAGGGTCCCCGCGGAGGTTCAGAGCGCGCTCTCCTTGCAGGCCCCGCTGAGGCTCCGGGGCCGGCTGCGCTCCAGCCGGCGCGCCGACAGGAGCCGGCGCAGGGACGAGGTGGAGCTCAGGTCCCCGCAGCTCTGCAGGTGGATTCCTTCATGGGGCCGCTCCGCACCCGGCCAGGCGCTCCAGGGGACCTGTAACCCGTGGGGACAGGCTGCAGCCCTGTCTGTGACATTCCTGCCCGTGATACCCCTGCCCATGACATCCCTGCCTGTGACACCCATTACCCAAGATCCCCTGCCCGTGACACCCCTCCTTGACACCCCTGCCCTGACACCCCTGCCGTGACATCCTGCCCGTGACACCCCTGCCCGTCACTCCCCTGCCCATTACACCGCTACCCATGGCACCCGTGCCCCAGAGCCCCCTGCCCGTAACTCCCCTGCCCATGGCACCCCTACCCATGGCACCCTATCTGTGACACCCTGCCCGTGCACCCCTGCCCATTACACCCTACCCATGGCACCCATGCTTCCATGAGCCCTGCCGTGGCACCCGGCGACACCCGCCCATCCCCTTGACCCTCCTATCCATGACCCCTGCCCATGGACCCCTGCCCTGCGCACCCCTGCCCGTGACACCCCTGCCCATGACACCCCTGCCCGTGACACCCTGCCCTGACACCCCTGCCATGACCACCCCTGCCTGTGACACCCCTGCCCATGGCACCCGTGCCCCACGAGCCCCTGCCCTTGACCTCCCTGCGCATGACACCACTTACCCACGACTCCCCTGCCCGTGACACCCCTGCCCATGATCCCCTTACCCATGCACCACTGCGCTATGATACCCCTGCCATGGGCCCCCTACCTGTGACACCCCTGCCCATGACATCCCTGCCCATGACACCCAAGCGACACCCTGCCCATCCCCTTGATGCCCCTATCCATGACCCCTTGCCCATGGCACCCCTGCCCGTGACAACCCTGCCCGTAATCCCCCTGCCCGTGACACCCCTGACTGTGACACCGCTATCTGTGACACCCCTATCTGTGACACCCCTTGACTGTGACACCCCTGCTGTGACACCCCTTTGTGACACCCCTGCCCATGACACCCCTGACCGTACCCCTGCCGTGACACCCCTGCCTGTGACACCCCTGCCCTGTGCACCCACCGTGACCCCTGCCCGTGACACCCCTGCCCGGACACCCCTACCTGTGACACCCCTGCCCAGTGACACCCCTACCTGTGACACCCCTGCCCATTACACCCCTACCCATGGCACTCCTTCCCGTAACCCCCCTGCCCATGTCACCCTCCTGCCCCGTGTGCCCCCTGGGTGCCCCCTGGGTGCCGAACTCCCACGCTCCAGTGCCGCACACGGGGCAGCGGGGCAGAGGTGACAGGGACAGCAGAGGCGTGCATCACTCGCCCACGCCGGCATTCGGGACAGGCTCGTTCCCGTCAGGGCCTCCCGGGCTGCGCAAGGTCCCCGGGTGTCCCGTAAGGCTCAACTGCCGGGATCTCCCGGCAGCTGCCTCCGGGGGCTGTGACTCAGGGGCAAAGCCGAAGCCGTTGCGACAGGGGCGATTTTCCCACCCTTGGCTCCGGTGGGGATCAAGGAAAAGGATTTTCCCACCCCTGGCTCCGGTGGGGATCAAGGAAAAGGAGCTGCCCGCCAGGAAGGGCTGGGCGAGGGCAGGGCTGCAGGAAGAAGGCTCTGGAGGTGTGGCAGGGGAAGGGAAACTGCAGGAAAGCCGGGGTGGAGGTGCTGATGGAGATGGAAGGGAGCGGGCAGAGTGTTGATGGGTGTTCTTTAGGAAAGAGGAGTTGCCCGTCCTCTGTGGCTTCCGGAACTCACCTGTTTGTGCCCGTGGAAGCTGTGGCCGGACACTTCCACGCCAGGTGCCGGGCTGCGCTTGGGCCTCTGCAGGAACCTGGCCACCAGCCCGCGGGTGCCCCGGTAGCCCTTGAGGTCCCCGAGGGAGCGGGTGGTGGTCTTTGACAGCTGCTGCGGCACCTTTTTGCACGGTGGTGGCTTGTTCTTGCCCACCGAGCCGGCCCGGAGCAGCGGCGGCGAGTCACAGTGGGGACGGTGGAGCAGGCAGGCCTCGGAGCACAGCCCTGGTGGGTGAGCGCTGTCAGAGCTGGGACACTGCTGTGGTGGAGCTGTCCCTGTCATCAGAGCCGGGACACGGCTCTGGTGGGTCTGTCCCTGTCATCAGATCTGGGACACTGCTCTGGTGGAGCTGTCCCTGTCATCAGAGCCGGGACACTGCTCTGACAGACCTGGGACACTGCTCTGGTGAAGCTGTCCCCACTATCAGATCTGGGACACTGCTCTGGTGGAGCTGTCCCTGTCATCAGAGCCGGGACACTGCTCTGGTGGGTCTGTCCCTGTCATCAGAGCTGGGACACTGCTCTGACAGACCTGGGACACTACTCTGGTGAAGCTGTCCCCACTATCAGATCTGGGACACTGCCCTGATGGACCTGTCCCTGTCATCAGACCCAGGACACTGCTCTGATGGACCTGTCCCCACAGTCAGGACACTGCTCCTGGGAGATCCTTGCCCACAGGCCTGGGGTCCTGCTGTCTCCCATCCCTGGTCAGCAGGAGCAGTCCCAATGTGGGTCCCATTTGTCCCAGCCCCAGCAGGGCGAACCCAATCTCCAAATAGTCACAGACCCCTCCCCAGGCCCCCTTTCTATCCCAGTACATCCCAGTGCCCTCACCTGTATCAGCGGAGGAGTCGGACACGGTGTCCTCCAATGCTTTGGTATAAAGTACTTCCCTGAAATCTGCTGGGAGCAGAGAGAGCCCTCAGGTTTGGGCTGTGCAGAGCCCAGGCACCACAACCCCCAGTCACCACCCCACTCCCAGCCCAGCAGACCTCCCCTTCTCTCCCCGCGTTCCTCCCCAGACCAGCTCTAATCCCATCTGTGCAGCCAAACCCTGCGGCACATCCCAGCTGCACCACATCCCCATCCCATCCCGCCGATCACCATCACCTACCAGCGTGGCCGGCCATCGGGACACCGGGGTCACTGTGTGACCTCAGCAGCGGGCGCGGGGCCAGCCCCGGGGCCGGCGACGAGGGGCAGGAGGTCTCACTGTTGCGCCGGGGCTGGCCGGGGCGACCGGGCTCGGCGGGGCGGCCACCCCCGCGTCCCTGCAGCGAGGAGCCCTTGTCCTTGAGCCGCACCTCGGGGAAGCAGGGCCCTGCGCAGCGCGCCAGCCCCGCCAGCCGGTTGCAGCTGTGGGTGACGGCTCCCCCGGCCAGGATGCCGTCGTGGCCGGGCTCCGCGGTGGAGCACGAGTAGGATCGTTCGCCCCGCACGCGGGGTTGGGGTGTCTCCTCGAAGGGGCCCTGCAAGCCCAGCGTGGGGCTGCGAGCGTGGTGGCTGCACTGCACGCAGTCCACGCTCAGGCAGTAATCGGCGCGGCTGCGCTGGATGGAGCGGAACAGGACGTAATCCACGGAGCGCATGGAGCCCTGCAGCTCCAGCAGGCACGAGTCCTCCGAGGGGCTGCTGTCCCCGGGGATGTCCATGATCTCGGACATGATCAGCGAGCCGCTGTCCATGGACACTGAGAGGAGCGGGTGGGCGCCGCTGAGGAGCTGCCGGGAAGAGCCGGAGCCGCCACGGTCCCTGTCCCGTCCCCCACGCCGGGGGGAGCGCTCACCTTCTCCGCTGAGCACGATGGAGGGGACGCGGTCGCAGGTGCAGGCGTGGGAGCCATCGGTCAGCTGTGAGTCGTACAGGGTGGCCTGCGGGACAAAGCGCTCAGGGCTCAGCCGAGCAGGAGCCCGCCCTGCCCGGTCCCCCTCGCCCGCAGCCCCCACCTGGCTGTCTCCCCGCAGCCCCATCACAGTCTCGTACGACGGAGGGAAATCGGTGGGGTAGAGGGGCACGGGGCTGTCCATGGAGCCGTTGTAGGTGATGCTGCGGAGGCAAGAGCAGAAAAGCCGCACAGGGTGGGACGAG
>VKON01001116.1:76810-101626 GCA_009741485.1 Malurus cyaneus samueli | reverse complement strand
GAGGCTGTTAGGAGAGACTTGATGGTTCATGTCCATGGGTAATGTTTCCTGTGCTTGAGGGATTTCCAAACAGAATGACAAGCACTTGCAGACATAACCCCATTTTTAATAATTTTAAAATTAATACAAATACCAAACAAAAACAAAAACAAAAATCAAAACAAAATAAACAAAAACACCTACAACCAAACAACCCATATTCAATCTATTTTCCACCCTCATCTATTAGCTGCATCCATTTAATGAGAAATGTCGGCAGCAGATTAAGGTTATCGGTTTGATTTTTTCTCCCTCGTCCCCTCTCATGCTTGGCGATTCACTGCAATTCCAGCTTATGGGAGGACGAACCACGCTCCTGGGAAGGACTTGGACCTGTTGAAAAGTGAGGTCCAGAAGGGAGGAGAGAACACAAAGATGAGCACAGAGGCATGAAACATGGTCTGCTATGGAGACATGACCTGAGAGAGTTGTAGCTTGTTCAGGAGAAAAAGAAGGTTCAGGAAGGACCTTGTTTTTAACCAACCTTCCAAGCAATTGAAGGGGCTTATTATAAGAATAATGGTTGGGACAGACTTTTCCGCAGGCGCCCTGTAGTTGCCGAACGTTGACAAAGGGGTAATGGTTTTTTTTTAAATTTAGCGGAGAAGAGGGGTGACATTTAGAACTGGATTGGAAAGAAGAAAATATTTGTTCATGCCGCCGACATGAGGTGTGATGAAAACCACATTGTGGACAGGCACTTCTTTGCCACAGAGAGCTCGTGTTGTATTCCCTGTCCTGGCGATTCCTGGGTTAACACTTCTAAAGGTCAGCTTGGACAGGGTTCTGAGTAACTTGACCTTTTTAAAGATGTCCCTGCTCATTTTGCCAAGGGGGGCGAAGGTGGCACCTTGTTGAGCTCCACTCTATTGTGCACGGTCCCGGGTTCCGGTCCGCTCTTCACCTACGAGCAAACGTGCGACTTATTTCTTAAAATGACTATGACACTTGCTCAACCAACCCTTGTTAAGTTTACGAGAGCTCTTGCGTTCAAAGTTGTGTTGCGTGCATGAGAGGCTCCGGACAGACGTCGTTCGGCTTAATAGACAAGCAGAGATAAGATGAATGTCCCAACTCATTTAGTAAGTGGATGCGGTAGGAGCGCATGGTACGGTATTTTATTGGTTCTACAGCATGCCTCACAAAGGTGAATATGTGGTGGAATCTATAAATCCCAGGAAAAGCTGAGGCTAATCACAGGCCTGGAGTCATATTAGTGGCATCACGAGAGCTCGAAATACAGCATGTTTTAGCAAAGAGATAGAAAAAGGCAGCCCGGGGGAGAAGAACAAGACAAAGCTTGGGCAGATTTTCTGTTTGTGTCTTGAGCAGGAGTCCTAAGGTTCAAAGGTTGAAAAAGAGGGAGCACACTTTTAGAAGAACAAAGGAGACAAATTGGGGTGAAAAATACCATCGCATCGGTGTGCAGGATCTTAACTGCAGGTACAAATTCTTCCGAAAGAGGGAGGAGAGGGCTGTGAATCACGCAATCGCGAGTATCAATTCAAGGGAACCGGTAAAATAAAGGAGCTTTTTTAGCTGCGAAAATTTTCTAAATGTTCAGATGTTCTCAGTTTTTGCTTCTTCAAGGAAGACTTAAAAAAATTTTTAAAAAAAGCCAGTGAGTACGCAAGAAGCACTAGATTTTTTTGCAGGATGTGCTGCAATTTATTTCAGCAATAATCATAAGGGCTTCTGATGACAGGCTCATTGCTCTCAGTGGTGGTTTGCCTAGATTTAGGGAAAGTGTAAGATATGCACACAATACTACGGGCTGAGTGCTTCCCGGGGCTCCACCCCCATGGGTGGGGTTGTGTGCCATACTTGGAATCGAGCGTCGTCAGGCTTCTCAGATGGGGAAAAGCCCCGCCAGGAACGCCCCTTACTTTGATGGCTGGAGGGTTTAGACCAGCGACTCCTAGAGGAGAAGAGATGTAGACTATTATCTATGCTATCAACAACCGGATGTGACAAAGTGCCCATCTCCCCGGCTAGGACACCAAAGGGTGGAAGTGTGACTAGCCTAGGGGCTCAGGAAGGGCGGCAAGTGAGATTCTCTGGCGTACTTTACCGACACTCCCTCTCCAGCCTAGTAAAGCCCCCCAGTCTTCGCTTAGGGGGGCAGGACGAGAGGGGAACCACTGGCACAAACGCATAGCACAGCGGCTACTTGTTCGTTCCCGCTCAGGGGTATGGATCGCGTGTTAGCCTGCTAGCTACTTGAAGGCTTGAAGTGGAGCGTTTAAGTGTTTAACGAGCGAAAGCGAGCGATAGGAAAGTATGATTTACAAAAGGGTGTACGTCGATAGAACTAGTCCTCGAGCTCGTGATAATCGTAGGTCAATGTCTCAAGCGTGGAGGATATTATCTGGGATTGCGAGATGGGATTCTGCATTGGTAATATGCCAAGTTAGGAGATGTGCTTGGTTGCCTTTCTCTTTGACTTTATAGCTGTAGTTTATTTCAGTTTTCGGCGAGACTAGACGCCTGAGAAAAAATGTTTTACGTATGAAGAGAGGGGTATCCTCGCGTGCGACTGGGAATTGATCGAAATGCAGGATGAGCCGCTCGTTATAAGAGGGGCAATCATTGACCGCGATAGCCAAAGTAAAATGGTTCCTTCCTAGATTTACCTTCCTCCCGATCTTTCAGGGCGACTTGTCCTAGTATACTTTACGTGTTCCCTCAGTGATCTCTTCGCCGTGGTAGTTGCAGATCTCGGGAGCGGTGCTTGGGGCAATTTATCATAGACGGTTGTGTCTTCAGTCCTCGTGTCGTGCACAGCTCTCCGGCTAGCGGCTGGAGCATTGCTTGGGGCCCGGCTTCCTACCCGCGCGCGATTCAGGCCGGCTGCTCCCTGAACGGCTGGCCTGGTTTTAGGAGATAGTGTTGTAGCTTCTTATAGACCACTATAAAGTCTGTCATGGCCTCTTATCAAAAACCCTTTACCGTTTGTGGAGGTGCCCTCTTCTCTCTCGTCGAAACGGCTTTGCTGGAAACTTACCCTATTCCGATTATAGGGGAATAGTTTTGGTTGTTAGGAGGATATTCCGCGTTTTTTCAGTGTTCAAAGAGAAGAGTAAACCCCCTCACCCTATGCCTCAGGGCTGCTGGCAAGCGAACACTAGGGCGGGGCCCGTTCTTTACGGGTACCAAACAGGAAGAGTGAGCATTTGTGTAACTTCGCTATAGCATATAATACCGCTTGTGCTTTCCTAAGGGAGAGATTCTTCTTTGGAGAGGTGGTAATCAGAACCCAAATCAGGATTGCAGCTTACCTCTGCAATTCTCAGCAAAGGGCATACCTGGGCTCAAATTTACCTTTAAATTACTATGGATTTGTATCTTCCTTGTCCCTTACTGGTTATAGCTCCTGTTCTTTTCCTTTGTCCGGCTGCCGTATGGAAGGCTGTCCATTCTGTGGCTGTGTTTCTCGCGGGCGGCTCCGGTACAGGACACCGCAGAGGGCGGCGTTGTCTGCCTGTTTCTGGCGGGCATGTATGGGCTCAACGTCAAGGGCATGTTCTTAGGCTGCCAGGGCTGTTGTCGAGACTTCATAATTCCTTCCGTGCTCCCTGCCGCGATAATCTCTCTGGACTGCAGGGGGTATCGCTGACGGTGAAGGAATTAATTGGGTTTCAAAGCTGCTTAGCTTTACCCTCTCCATGGATCCCTACATGTCGGTTATCTCAGGCTTTTCTCGAATACATCTGTCCACCCTATCAATATCTTCGAGACAATGGTGGTTTGTTAGAAAGGTTCCCAGTTGTTTTACATATAAGAGACGTCGACGCGTCAGTTTTCCGTGATTGTAAGGGCTGCCCATATTTTGTGGGGGGAACAAGCCAGGAATCCATCATTGCACAAGTGTTGCGGCATCGGGGGCCCGGGTGTGTTATGATTTGTGTCTCGTGAGTGTCTCTCGGCCTTACTTTAGGAATAACACCGGGCTGGCTTGGTTCTTAGGTTTTTATCCGTTTCATATGTGTTCCGGGGTCTAGCAAAATATGCAAATTATCTGTGTTTTTGAGCTCGGGTGATAAGGAGACCTCCCGGTTGAGACTTGGAGTTGGGTTCGGGATTCTTCCCTTCAACCCTCCTCTGCTCGCCCTCTCCCTCGTTGCAGATGTAGTGTGTAGAATTGATACATGCTCCGTAGATTCGTCTATCTCCCTTGTCACTGCCTGCAGATTTTGGATGCAGATCCATGAGGGCACCACATTTGTCGGTGCGATCATGCGCGGGTATTTTTATATTCCGATATTCGATTTATACTGTGGGATTCGCTTTTATACCCCTGGGAACTGCTGGCATAGATTATAAATACAGGGCAAACATAGCTGTGTGGTGGAGGGCATGATTAGTGAAGGACATCTTTAGAGACGATGCCGAGTAATGTTGTTTCCTCATGCAGTCTTGCTGGGATTGTATGAACTCTGTTAACGGGTACATAGTGGAAGAACAAAGGGCATTTCGGGTCCTAGGGCGGAGTCCTTTCCTCTTCGATTGCTCGATGTGATTAAGGTCGGAGTAGGCGACATAAGACGAAAAGCCTGGGGGTTCCCTCTCCAGTTTATTCTCCCTTTATTTCGGGTGGTGTAAACAAAAGAGGCAAGAGAGAAAGAAGATAAATAGAAGTACTATCGGGACAGAAAGAAAGAGAGGACTATGATCTAGGAAATGACATCCAACACATTTTTGCAGTACAGGGAAACGGGGATAACGTTCTTTTCATTTCCGAAGAGATAGGGTCGTGGGGATGTAAGTAGTGAGCTATCGCAAGGAAAATCGCTTCTTACTCCGCTTGCAGCCTAGCAAGGGGAGACGCTCAACGATAGCTTTTCTTACACGCCCGGTGACTTAAAGGAATGTCACTATTTGGCAATGAGGAGAATCACCACAGGGGGGCAACCCACTCAAGGAAAGCAGAACTAGCAAGTCTCGGTCGACATGAGAACGGCTTGTGTACATGGGGCCTTCAGGGATGAACTCTAGGGGGAAGGGACTCTTTTTACTCAGAGAGGAATGTGAGCATGGGGTCGGAAGAGAGAATTAGCGGAAGCCAGTGATTTGTGTCCAGCATCTTTCATAGGGTCACGGCTCCCACCCTTCTAGAAGTTTGTGCAGGTAAGTAGTAGCCAGTAGTCCTATTGCGAGATGGCTTGTTTGATTTCACTTTTTGTAATCAGGCCGATCTCCAGAACCATTATACGCTATTTTTCGGGTGGTCCACGCTTCGTATCGTGTTTCTTCTGCGAGCGGAGCGCTAATGACCATGCGACAGTTTGTAGTAAGAACTAGAACCGAACCTGCTTGCTCTTGCGCCCTTATGCACTAAGAACCTGCTGCTGCTCTATTTCTGTCGATCCCAGGCTTTCCTTATGAGTGATTGTATGACAATTTCACTGTTGTTTGTCCTTCGTTTTTCCTCACAATAGCTATACCGGGAAAGGAATGATATATTTCTTGTCGGTTGATAGAAATGCGAAGGGAGAGAATATATCGGGGTAATTGACTGTCTCGGGCGTGGTCGCTACGAAGGGTGAGATAAGACTGGCTCCGCCTGCCTAGTGGTGTCAGCGGTGGGGCATTAGTCTATTCTTTTAAAACAGGTCTTGCTATCACATCTTGCTTGCCCTACCTTACTTATAAAAGAGACACATCTCCTCGCTCCTATTAGATTCTGCTGTCCACCTTCATGTGAAGTATTTCTCCTTTTGCATGCTCGCATAAAAGACCTGAGCAAGAGCGGGCGTGTGCTTCAGCTTCTCCGGCGCTTGACACGTTTCCAGCCTTCCCCAGAGCTTGGTGGGGTCCTCCAGAGGTCTGGTCCCTTACATCAAAACCCAGCATCCCAACTGGGACTATACGTTCGCACGTATGCAGGCCTAAAGCGATGGGCACTTAGATTTATACGTCCAGACTTGCACACAAAAAGAAGACAAGAAACCCCTAGTCTGTGTCTGCGAGTACAGGGCCGGGTGGTGTCATTTTTTGTAGACTGGATTTGGATACTGATCCAATGATTCTTGAAAAAGTGGGATACACAAGGTGGCTTCTTTCAGGGTGCTGTCGCGAAATTCGTTTACATGGTAGTGATTAAGTGGTCCTTTGGTCTGAGGCTATATGAAGATGGGGCAGTGGGTTATTTCCTTATAGGACAACGGGGTCGTGGCAGTATTCGAGACATTTGATTGAGGTTGGCTTTTTAAATTTTCATAAAAAATTAAATGGACTATCTCTTTTTTATTCTTTCTATTTATTATTCTAATTGAGAAGCGCGGACAGGGAGGGCACCAGCGAACCGCTAGCTCCGACTGACTCATGGTTTGTTTTTTGGAGTCTCCCGCATTGACATAAGCGCACTTCGTACGTTTGCTGCTTAAAATGTTTGGCTCTAATTTGTAATTTGATTAAAGATGATGCCATCTCTGAATATTGCTATCGACATGTTTTTGATTGGTGGTAAAGCTGGCTTAGCTCACTACATTTAAGCAGCTTTGCCTTGAGGATACTAGCTTAGAATTTGTCGTGATGACGGTCTTATCCTCTGATATTATTCGGTGCATTGATCTAGCTTAATAAGCCGCTATCATTTAAACGCTATTGGCTCCATTCTTTTTCTGCTTTCTGCTCGATTTAGTCTCTTCTTACCGTATCACTACCACTGTCTGACAGGAATTTTGTGTATGAAATCATGTGTCATTGGTTATGAGGACTCATGAGTTTTGCCTGATTGACACTGTAATATGGTTGCGGTTCTTGTTTCGTTCGGTGCGCTTTCACCGAGCTCACGCTGTGTCACACGGATTGCTTACTACTATATCAACTATTTTCCCTAGGTTGTCAATAATATATACAACGTCCGAATGCGGTATGTAATAATCTGAATAAAGCTAGTCGTACTACCAAATTAAGGTTTGTAGAAGCAAATCAGTAAGAGGAACAGGCTGTGAACGACTTCCGTGCTGATGGGAGCCAGAGAACAGCTGTGTGGTCGGGCCATTCTCGGGGCTGGCTTTCTTCACCGAGCCTCTTTCGGGCGTCATGATTAGATTTTTCATACGTTCCTTGCGTAGGCGCTAGAGTGCCTTTCCCCCTACACCAATACTGGCACTTCCTTCTGGTCCTCTGGCGCTCTGGCGTTTCGACACAAGAGCCTGTCAGTGGAAACCTTGATTTCCTCTGCATTCTAGTGTGAAGTGACATATGCGAGGGCCACGCCACTTTTTGGGGCCTTTTTGCATTCTGGTAAAACTCAGAGCAGTTAGCGAAAAACTGTCACTGCCGCGAAGAAAGTGATTGGGTAAGGGTGGGCACCGTTGCTGCCGTTTCTTGTCTGTGAGACGTTGCGAGATTGCGACTCACTAGACCTGGACTGTCGTTTGACCAAGGAGACGTGGAGGGATAACAAAGTAACAACAGAAATAGTTTCTCTGGTTCAGTTTTCGTAGACCGATATCAACTTTGTTCGCGAGGTGCTGGTGTCACAACCCCAATGGGGTGTAGTTGATGGGAACATGGACCTCTGGCTCAGGGACAAAGCTGAGTGTGGGAGTCAGAATGCACAAGGATGGTAGGCACATACCTGGGCTAGTCACTACTAAGATGATCTTCCACATGTTGGGCAGGGATCATTAGGGTTACATGTACGCATCGCGACATTTTGATGTTAGTCGGAGTGATGGGTTTAAAGTGAGCTGTGGAGGATGGGGATTTGTCTCATGGAACAAAGTCAGACATTAGGCAGAGACTTCCAAAATCTTCCAGTCAGAGTGAGAAAGACATTGTCGACAACCAATGGGCTCAAGATGCAATCCAGGAGTTTTCAAGGCTTTGCCTGGTGGACTCTCACCAAACATCTGCCGCATGCACTGACCATGCAGGAGTAGATTGGCACTAGGTTGCCGAATGGCCTGGGGGAAAGATCACACTAATAGCTCCTTACAATGAGAATGATATCTTGTACTATTTGATTCTCTGCTGGCCATATTGCTGGGTATGATATAGGGGGAAGGGCCTGGATTTGGAAACAGTATCACACTAGCATGGATCTGTTCATATCTAACTTCATGATTACAGATTTCATATTCGTCTCACAGAAGAATCATCTAATTTTGATTGTGGTCTTATCTAGTGACTTCAGTAGGTGCTGCTTGTTATGCAGAGGCACTTTCGTATTTTAGTGGTCTTCAATTGATACGCATATAGGTGCATTTAACAAGACGTATGTTTTCGGACCTTAAAGCCTTGTAGTTTCCCTTAAGTTAACTTGTTGGTGAATGCCGCTGAGGACTGGAGTCTTATGCCGATCTCCTCTGAGCTAGAGTGCCCTGATCCTCGGTCCAGGCTCTGGCGGTCTGCACGGGATTTTCTTTGTTTTGACTCATATGATGTGGGTGACTCCTGATTTCTCCATAAAGACAGCCTCAGTTATACTTAATTAAAGGATTTATATTACACCTTTTTTATTGTATTCTTCCACATCCATTGGATACCAGGAGTAGAAATTTGGTGGCAGGAATGAAACCAATTCAGAGAAATGATCCCAATGTTTAATTTAGGGTTATTGTACTTTTCTCAAGTGGATTTGCTCGAGGGCCCACAGATTGTGCAAAGAAGCGCTTGACGCAGATAAGACCAGCCAGCTCTGGAATTCTCCTTTCTCCCACCCAATGGAACAGCTCTTTTCTCCCCAGCACACTCAAACAACAGCTACCACAGTTTTGCACAGAGCCAACATTCAACATTCCAAGAGGGCCTTTTGGGTTTTTTGCTCGTCATAAGTTGATTGATTCTCGCGCCACCTTTCAGAGCGCGCTCTCACGCAAGGAGTGCTAAACCGTAGCAAGTGAGGCGTCTTGGGATATAAAAAAAAAAAAAAAAAATACTAAAAATGATATTGGTAACGAACTAGCGGAACACCGGAGCAAAGGTAGAGGACAAAAGTAGAGGATGATGATCTGGCCTAGCAGTCTCGAGCTTAATGGATATCGCGCTACATAGCAGGAGACGTTGCAAATCCTTAGGCTGCGGCGTTCGGGCGGAGCTTTCAAACGGTCATTGCAGCACCGTGGATTCGGAGCCTCCCCTCCAAGCGCCTTCGCCGGATCTCGCTCCCTGTTCTCGCCCGGCTGGGGCTCTCGCCGCTGGTTTCTAATAGATAGAGAAACCCCTCGTATGGTTCTGGGTTCGGCCTGTCCATCCTCTGGGCTCTGCTCTACACGCCCTGCTCCTTCGTCTGCTGGTATCGGCCCATGTACAAAGCGTTCAGGTGGTTCCTGTGCCCCGTGTCCCTGCTCCAGCTCCTTGGCGCCTCCGGCTCTGCGGGACGTGGGTGTTCCACCCCAAAGCTCCCCGTTCCCCCTGCATCTCCTGCTTTTTAAGAAAAGTTTGAGAGCTCTTTTCTGTGGCCTAACCTTGCCTGCCTCTTCTTCCCAGGAGCGACAGTTCCTTCAACTTCTTTGTCTTCTTCTTCGTGTTCTTTGCCCAGAACGTGATGTACGTGCTGCAGGCCATTGGCATCCCAAACTGGGGGTTCAGGTGAGCCACGTGCTGACCCCGGAGAGGCGAGAGGAGGGTGGGGAGGAAGAAACCCGGGGACAGCGAGCTCTTGTTTTGCAGTGGCTGGATCCTGAGCCTGATAGCGCTGCGGACTAACACGGCCGTGGCTGTGATGATGATCCTGGTGTCCCTGTCCTTCACGGCCGTGGCTGTGCTGGGGATCATTATGCTGAAAAAGGTGAGTTTGGATCAAAGCCTGTGGTCAGACCCCTGCATTTTGGGAAGCAACCATGACCCCCGCCCTGCTCCCACCCTCCAGATCCACTCTCTGTACCGCCGGACGGGCGCCAGCTTCCAGAAGGCTCAGGAGGAGTTTGCGGCCGGGGTCTTCTCCAACCAGGCCGTGCGCACAGCCGCGGCCAACGCCGCCGCCGGCGCGGCCACCAACGCCTTCCGCGCGCCGTAGCCGTGCGGGCACCCGGCCCTGCCTCCCCGGCGCACGCGGGCTCTTCCCGAGGAAGAGGAAAATCCGAGTTTGCACTTTCCACTGGATCCCCGTGCGTCCGCATCAGCTGTCAGAGGCTGCCTCATCCCAGCTTGGAAGTGCTGGTGCCTGAATTGTCTGCTGCTCTTAACCCCCTTTCCTCACGGACAGAGGCTGTTCTGGTTTGTGCTGGTCCCCCTCCCCTCAGCAGACTGGGGGGAGCGGGGTGGGAAGCGCTGCGGCCGAGCCCTGAGCCCACCATCGCCCTTCCAGCAGCGGCTGCTGGGGGTGGGAGCCTCCTCCCGATGGCTGCAACGCCGCTTCCAGGGACTGCAGTGGTCACTTGCTTTCCTCTGTGCTCTCCAGTTTCCCCGCCTGGCGATGACACTTGTGCACCCTGGGGTGCGGAGGGCCCCATTGCCCCCTGTGTGCCCAGGGACCCGCTCGGCGAGAATCCCCCTCTCCGTCCTGGGGCTTGCTCCAGCGGGATGGGGATGGGGCTGGTGCTGTCCCCCAGCGTGTCCTGTCCTTTTGTCCCTCCTTTCCCCTCTTTTCCCCCGTCCCTCTCCCTTCCCTTTTCTTCCCCCCCAGGGCCCCCCCCCCCACCCCCCAAGGGGACCGGGGGGAATTCCCTCCCCCCCTTTCCTTTTTTTTTTTTTTTTTTTCCTTTTTTTTTTCACGTACATCACGTTCTGGGCAAAGAACACGAAGAAGAAGACAAAGAAGTTGAAGGAACTGTCGCTCCTGGGAGGAAAAGACGGGCGAGGTTAGGCCACAGAAAAGAGCTCTCAAACTTTTCTTAAAAAGCAGGAGATGCAGGGGGAACGGGGAGCTTTGGGGTGGAACATCCACATCCCGCAGAGCCGGAGGCCCCAAGGAGCTGGAGCAGGGACACGGGGCACAGGAACACACCTGAACGCTTTGTACATGGGCCGATACCAGCAGACGAAGGAGCAGGGCGTGTAGAGCAGAGCCCAGAGGATGGACAGGCCGAACCCAGAACCATACGAGGGGTCCACGCAGAACCAGGCGAGCGAGGCCAGGAAGTTGAAGAAGAGAGCGATGGTGCTGGCTGAGGGAGAGGACAGCGCTCAGGACCCCGAGCTGGGCTCCCCAACGCCCCAAAACCACCTGTTCATCCCCATTTCCCCAGCAGAACGTTCATTCCTCCACCTCCTCCCATGGTTCCCGAGGTTCCTCTCACCCATCCAGAGGTAGTACATGGTGGTAACGGTCTTCTGGAAGTCAGCGGGGATCTCCACGGGAATGTCCTGGTAGAAGCAGGGCTTCACCGGGCAGAAGGACGGCAGCGGGGGCCAGTTGTTGAGCCTCGCTGAGGACGGAAGGCGGTGAGGAGGAGCGAGGAAGGCTCCCAGCGGGTCCCGTCCCTCCCCAGCCCCGCAGCCACTCACTTTGCGAACCGCCCAGGGCCGCGTTCTGCAGCTCCCGCTCCCGCCGGTCCAGCTCCTCCGCTTTCCGGTTGAGTTCCTCCTGCCGCTTCAGCAGCTCCGCCGTGGCGGCGGCGGCCGAGGCCTGCGGAGAGTGGGACACAAACCTGGGCTCCCGCCGCCGCCCGTACCCTCCCGGCCCGGCGGCGCCTCCCCCCGTACCTGCGAGCCATAGGAGCCGTAGTTGCGGGGCTCGGTGGGACTCGCCTTCCGCGGGGGCTGCGCAGCCGCCGGTGCCGGTGGTGGCGGGGCTACCGAAGGGGTCTGGAACGGCGGCGGCGGCTGCAGGGGGAGAGGAGAGCGGTGAGACCGCGCCGGCAGCGGGGAGGGTTCCACTGCCCGGGAAGGAGCCTCGGTGCCCCGGGCAGGCCCCGGTGCTCGGGCAGGCCCCGGCGTCCGGGCAGGCCCCGCCGCTCACCGCGTCGTTCTCGAAGGGGTTGTATCCGTCCAGCACCGGGCCGGTTTGCAGCGTGGCGGGGTCCTGGAAGGGGTTGTCCGGGAGCACGGCGGGGCCGCCGCGTTGGGCCATGGCCGGACGGGACCGGGACCGGGCGCGCGCGCGCGGGGACCGCGGGACGGCGCCGCCGCCGCCAACCGAGCCCCCCCTCCCGCCCGCTGATTGGTCCCGCCGCGCGGTGACGTCATCGGGGAGACCCGCCCGCAGGGGCCGCTGCGCACGCGCCGGGCCGCGCCCGCGGGTGGGGCGCGCACGTGACGCGGCCACGTGTCCGAGGGGGGGTACGTGCGCGCATCCATTACCCTCCCCCCCCCATTTTCTCACGGCTCCCCCGCGATAGCGGAGACCGGATGGTCCCCAACGCCCCCCCGGTGTCCTATCCCGGTGTCCACCCTCCTCCCCGTGTCCCCCCTGTCCCGATCCCCATGCCCCCCGGTGTCCCTGTCCCCCGGCTGTCCCTCCCCTGCCCGTGTCCTATCCGGTATCTCACCCCTCCCCGGTCCCTGTGGTCCCTGCCACGGTGTCCTGTCCCGGTCCCATGGCCTCACCGGTCTGTCCCGCCTCGTCCCCGTTGCCCTGTCTCATCGTCCCCCGGTGTCCTGTCCCGATCCCCATCGCCCCCCGTGTCCCTTGTCCCCGGTCCCCATGCCCACGGTGTCCTGTCGCGCCCCCCATCGCCCCAGGTGTCCGTCCTCATCGTCCCTGGTGTCCCTGTCCCGGTGCCATCGCCCCGGTTTGCTGGCCTGTCCCATCGCCCTCCGTCCCCTGTCCCGATCCCCATCGCCCCGGTGTCCCTGTCCGGTCCCCATTGCCCCTGGTATCCGTGTCCCGGTGCCCATCCCCTCCGGTCCCCATCGTCCTCCGGTGTCCCTGTCCCGGTGTCCCTATCCCGATTCATGCCCTCCCGTCCCTGTCCCCGTCCCGTCCCAGCCCCGCCGTCCCATCCACGGTTGCGGGGCCCCACCCAGCCGCAGGTACCGGGACAGCGGCCCCTCCTGCGGGTCCCCCCGAGGCCTCACCCCCATCCCCGCCCGGCCCCTGCTCTTACCGGGGCCGTGGTGCCGTGGCTTGCAGCCCCCCCAGGCGGGATCCATAGGGTCGCCGGGGCCACCCCCGCAGTTGTCACCATAGCCAGGACTCGCGGCACGACGAGCACTTGGGGAATTTCTCTTGTGTCTCCTGTATCGGTTATTTATAGGAATCCACAAATCCATCCTCTCCAGCTGCCCACGGACTGCGCACTGATCCGCTCCTGAGCAGGGATTCCTCAGCATCACAGGAGCAGGACAGGCACCTATCCCTGCCCTCAGTCCCCTCCCAGCTCTCAGCAGAGCCTGCTAAAAATATCCTTCAGCCTCCAAACAGACTTAAAATGACACAAAACCTCACAGGTGAGCTCCCACCTCAACCCAGACAGGTGGCACCTGGGCAGGTAGAAGCCTCCCCAGGGTTTGGCTTTTGGACACCGGTGTAAATTTGTTAATTTTTTGCAGTCTGAGACAGATCACAGGTATGATTTGGTCACTCTGATCCTTCTCCCTCTCCCTGATCCCTTCCCAGGGTAGAGGGGCAATGGGACAGGGTCTGCTCCTGCTGCTCCCAGCCCAAGCTCAGTGAGTCAGGATGCCAAGCCCATGGAGATCCCTCAGTGTCACCCTTCCTAAGACTACCTCAAACTCACTCGAGGTCAAACCAGACGTTTCCTTTCCCCTCTGCACCATGAGAGCCTGCCAGGGCCAGGACAGCTGGCACAGCCTGGTGGAGCCACAGCAGAGGGTTCAGCAGAGGTTTGTCACCCACACAGCAGTGACCCTCCCCTCTGCCATCAGCTGTGAAAGAGCCCCAGAAATACCCAAGAAACAGCCCAAACCAAGGCCCAGCCTCCCTGCAGAGCCAAAAAGACACCAACAGCCCTGGGGTGGGTGTAGGACAGCTGGATGTGGGTTCCTGACACCTTTTTTCCAGCAGCCAGTGCTCCACACTAAGGCTGAGAGGTTTCTTCAGGTAAAAAAAAACCTCTCTGAGGGCCCCACTGTCCTTTTTTCTGTCTCCCACCCCAAAACTGGACCCAGGGCATGAAGAAGGAGCCAGCCCCTGGTTTGCTGCCCACCACACCAGCATCAGCTCTGACTCTCAGCTGCAGCTGGACCTAACACAGCTCCTGCACAGTGCTGGTTTGGGAGGAATCGTGCAGGTGGATAGAGCTGTTCTCCTGGACTACAAACTTCCTTTCATCCCTCCTTTCCCCTACTGGGCACAGCAGAACAGCCCCAGGATCAGCTGCTGTCAGGCCAAACCCAGGCCAGGCGCTTTATTCACTTCATATTTATTTTTCACAAAGACTGTACAAAAATCTTATAAAACTCTGGTGTGGGGATGGGCTATGACATTGATCCAAAAAATAATTCCCATGCAGTCCCACCAGTTCCATAACTTACAAGGGAACAGAGAAGCTACAGAGAGCTGCGAGTCCTGGAGTATTTACACCGAGGAGGGGGCAGGAACAGGAGACAAAGCAACATGAGAGGTATTTACAGCACGGACACACAGGCCCCCCTCACCTCACGAAAACGGCAGCAGCGACAGCAGCTCGGGACCGTGGTGCTCCCGAGGCCGGCAGAGAATCTGGGCTATTTACAATATCTCACATATTAACAGCTTTATAAACATGTGTCCAAGGAAGTTCATCTCATGTATAAAAAAAAAAAAGCACCAAGTGTCTGAATAGAAATCACACGGGGCCTCCACGGGGGCTAGAATCCGAGGGCTGGCTGGCACCTGTGGCGTCACCGGCTGATGTCCCGGCTCGAGTCCCACATTTTTGTGCTGGGTTCCATGCCCAGCATGTCGAAGAAGGGGTGCTTGAGAGCCTCGGCCAGGGTGACACGTTTGGACGGTTCGTACTCCAGCATGCTCTCGATGAGGTCGAACAGGCGGTGATGGTCCTCGGCCTCTGAGGTCAGGTATCGCTGTGAGGTGGAGGGGGATGGTCAGGCTCAAGGAAGGCCACAGCCTATCCTGGGATGTTCCCTGACCTGAGCTCGGTGCTCCTCTATCCAAAACTGACAGATTTTTACATACCCTCCCTTCCCCAGGGCCCTTCTGAACTCTCCATGCCCTCCACTTCAGATTAAACTCAGGCTGCTGATCTTGGTTTATGCCTGGCACAGCCAAGGCTCCCTCAGAAAGTTGCTGGTCTGACATTTTGCTGACCCAGAGGAGGATCTGAGGAGGGGCTGAGCTGCCTTACCCGCAGTGGTTTGCAGTTCTCCCGGACGTAGCGTCCAGCTGAGGTGTTCTCGTCCCAATCCAGGCGGCCGTGGTAGAAATATTTCTGTTTCCTGTCACAAAAACAGGCAGGAGCAGGTCACACCTGAGCACAACTCACCCTGCAAGGTGCCAGCCCCTCCAAAATGTGATCCCTCAGGGAAAACAGCTGCCTGTGGAGCAGGGAGGGCTGGCAAACCTGCGCTGCCCAGCTGGCCTCACTCACCTTGTCTTGCGGACCATCCGAGAAGGAATTGGCCCCAGGATCCTCTCCATCATGGCCAGGTGCTCCCGGTTGTCGTGTGTCTGAGAGAGAGAAATGTCAAGGGAAGGCATGGAACATTCCAGAGGTTCTGTCCTCAGCCTTGGGTATTCCCCCACCCAGAACTATCTGGCCAACACCTCGGCTGTCTCTAAATGCTGCAGGGATTGAGGGACCCCCATCCGTCCCAGGGGCTCTGAGCTGTGCTGGGGAGCAGCCAGCATCCTCTCACCACTTGGGAAGTAGCCACACAACACAGTTCTCACCTGGAACAAGGTGAAACCCACATAATACTCAAAGATGATGCAGCCAATGCTCCACACATCACACGGCTGGCTCCAGCCAAGCTCTGAAAAACAAGGTTTTTTTAAATAAATGATCCAGTTACAGCCCAAGAATCCAAATCCCTCTTCCTTTTAAAAAGAAAAAAATGAAGAAACAGTTGGTGGGATTTTTGGTTGTTGGCTTTTTTGGTTTGCTTTTCTTTTCCATCCCAGCCAGGCTGCTGGTGCTCTGTTGGCAGCAATGCCAAACATCAACTGATAATCATGGAATCATCAAGGTTGGAAAAGATCTTTAAGATCACCAACTCCAACCTGAGACCAATCCCCACCTTGTTACCCAGAGTTACCCAGACCAGGGCACTCAGTGCCATATCCAGTCATTCCTTGGACACCTCCAGGGATGGGGATTCCACCACTTCCCTGGGCAGTCCATTCTAATGCCTGACAGCCCTTTCCAGGAAAAAATTCCTCCCAATGTCCAATCTGGATATCCCCTGGCACAACTTGGGGCCGTTTCCTCTTGTCCTGTCCAAGTTCCCTGGGAGCAGAGCCTGACCCCACGTGGCTCCACCCTCCTGTCAGGGAGTGGTGAAGAGCCAGAGGTTCCCCCTTGAACCTCCTTCTCTCCAGGCTGAACAACCCCACAATGACAACATGGCCACAACCATGGCCTTCACAGTTAACAGCCCTGCAGAGCTGTTAAATACAGCACTTCCCATCTCCCAGGGCAAACCCAGGACAGGATGTGGAACCCCAACACTTCCCAGCCCAGTGGGGAGCACCCAGTGCCATCAAGGGGCACAATTGCCCTGGCAGAGACCCAGTGCCACCTACCCAGGATGACTTCAGGGGCCCGGTAGTGCCTGGTGGAGACAATTGTGCTGTGATGCTCGTGGTCAAACGTGGCACTGCCAAAATCCACCACCCTGATGGCCGTGCTCTTCACGCTCCGCTCGTCCCGCTTCTGCGTGGGGGAGAATGGGATCCATCACCCGGGAGCTCCAGCCCCTTCCTCACACAGCTGAGGGCTTTAAAGGTCTTTTCCATGGCAGGGGAAAGCTTTGCAGGTCCCCAGCGCTGCCCCAAACAAGTTCCCACCACTAGCCAGCTACACCTGGGGTGCCCATGGCTCACCCAGCACTGCCTGAGCACTGCAAGGCCTTGAAGGACTGCACAGAGCCCACATCCCCTGGGGCTAGGTCTGACTCCTCTGATAAGGTCAGGGACACCAAGAATCCAAAAGGAGACCCAAGTAGAGGCAGTGGTTACCTTTTCCAGGTTGTAGGAGAGCTCGTAGTCGGAGTTCACAAAGAGGATGTTCTCCGGCTTGAGGTCAGTGTGGGTGAGTTTATTGTCGTGCAGAACTGAGGGAGCCAAGAGAGTCAGGGTGAGGGGACAGAAACAGAGCAAGGCTGCACCCCTCAAAAAAGCCATCACTGGGTTCAGTTTGCTCACACTGGCACCAGTTTAGCCCACATTTCAACCTGGGTGTGACCTGCCAGGCAGAGCCCAGGCCACAGTGCTTCAGTAGAAGCACAAAGATTTATGGTATTGATCGCCAGAAGGTGCAGGGGGTGGATGCTGGAGTGCTCTGAGCTACTGCCAGCCCACAAACATCAGAAAATGAAGAGGATTCATTCCCACAGGGGCAGGAAGGCTCAGCCTCAGAACCACAGCGAAAACTTGTTGCTCTGGGCCACCAGTTGCCAAACCTTAACCTGCTTAGCCCCTCCCCAGGTCAGCCCAGTGCAGGGGGAGAGGAGCAGGGAACACTTACATTTGACAGCCTGGCACACCTGAAAGGCCATGTGCCGTACTTGGTGGATGGGGTAAGGCAGGTAGTTGTTGTCCTTCAGGAAATCGAAGGTGCTGAGCCCCAGCAGCTCGAAGGAGATGCACATGTGGCCGTGGTAGTCAAACCAGTCAAACATCCTGACGCAGAGACTGACAGAAACATTCCAGTTAGGAACAGCTCTGAAGGCAGAGCTCGGCTTTGTCACCAGGCTCCTCCTTTCCCTGCTCAGTCCCTATCCCCTCCAAAACTATCCAGGATCACGTTCAACCACACAACACCAATCACCTCTTCCACCCCAATCTGAAACCAGCCCTTCCTGCTCAATACCAAGAGCACACTCACTTGGTGTTCTCAGGATCCTTCTCGTTGATTTTCTCCAGCACGTTGATTTCCAGCCGAGCAGCTTCTTTGTATTTCTCGACGTTTTTGATGATTTTCAAAGCAACACGTGCACCACCCCTGGGGGAGAAACAGGAAGAAAGCACAAGGTGAGCCCTGAGGGGACCAGAGGGGTTGTACCCTGTGAAAGGGACATTCTGACCAGCCTGACAAACCCTTGCTTGAGCAGGTTATTAAGGGGTGACCACCAAAGCTGTGCCACTTCCCTTCCTAAACAGCCCTGAAGCTTCCCCCAGCACATGGGCAACCCAAGAGGGAGAGTGCACAATGCAGCAGAGGATACTGGAAACCAAAAGGTTGATTTTCACCCCCAAGGCACCCACGTTACACCCAAAAGGCTCCACTGCCAGCTGTCATCTCTCCTTTCCCCACGTACCTCCGGTGATCCATGCACTGCACCACTCTGCCGAACGTGCCTTCCCCCAAGGTGCTGATAATCTCATCTGGGAGGGAGAGAAGGAAAGGGAAGGAACTGAGAGAGGGAGCAGGACCTGGCTGCAGCGATACACAGGGCAGAGGAGAATGCATTGCAACACCTAACCTGCACACAGCTGGAGAGACCGGAGCAGCGGAAGGCTGACACCGGCTGCACAAGGCAGCTGCCCTAATTCCCTGGCACTTCAGTAACAATACACAATATAAACGTAGCTTTAACAAAAGGGGAAGGAAAAGGAGAGGGTTTCTCTTTAATAAACAATGAAAATAAAATGAAACAGAAAGATAAGACAGATCTGCGACTGCGATGGGAGCTTAACTAGAGAGCTAAATTATGTTACGATTTGGCTGTACATCTTTCTTGTAGCCAGTCGCCGACGCGATAGATCAGATGCCCCTCGTCGTCGTCCTCCACACTCTTGGCCCTTCTGCTGCTCTGTCGACTCCGCTGCTGGCCCAGGCAGACAGGGAATTCATCATTCACCAATCAGATTTTCAAACCAGCGCAGCAGCCAGCGTCACGCATTGGTTGGTTTGGAAATTCACATGGTTGTTTGAGGAGGGGTTGCAGGAGGAGATTCCCAGCCAATTCATACGGCACAGAGGAATATATAACGATAGGGATATTGCAAGGGAACATGTCAAGATACAACACACTAGCTCAGAAAAGAAAAAAACAGTTTGCTTTTCGTTGTGCCAAAAAAAAAAAAAAGGAAAAAAAAAATAAGAAAAAATAAGAAAAAAAAGAACCTACAAACAGCCCCAACCCGAACCAGTGTGAGAGCAGAGCTGTCGGAGTGAGGGAGCTGAGGGGCATGGAAGGAGCCGGCTGCTCTCGCTCCCACGGGGGCTCAGAGAGGAACAGCACAGGCCTTCGGGTCCTGGGGACTGCCTGAGCACGCCAAGGGCCAGAGGCCACAGGGAGGGGCTCCTGGTAGCCCCACGGCCACCGCAGAGCAAGGGCAGCAGGAGGCAGGTGCCGGGAGGTCCTGCACAAGCCCAGGTTGCCCCCACAGGCACCCCCATCCCACTCCAATAACCGCCCACACAGCTTCCCCCAGCCCCGACACTCAGGGAAAGATGAATTCCGAGATTTCAGAAGCAGCTCTAGATACAACGATCCATCCAAAAACTGAGAGTTTGCAGTGACTGCAGGGGGAAAGACGGACACTTCTTCCTAGACCCTCCCCCGAAGAGGCTGATCCTGGAAGGACTAACTTCCAGAAGAAAAGCAGAGCCCAACAGGGAACAGGGACAGCCTGGGATGAGGCAGATAAGAGGTTTATGCCAGAGAAGAGAAAAATTCCTGCCTTCGGTTCCTCAGCTAAGTATGCCCATACCTGGGAACAACCGGCCAGCAGACTTGGGACCCAAATCCAGCCCCCAATCCCCTCCCTGGACACAGAGCCAGAACAGACCAGACAACACTGAGAGCTCCACACACAGAGCAGAGAACGTGTCTGGGGTCTAACAGAAGTGGAAGGTGAACAGCAGAACAGACAAGAAGAGAAAGCCAGGGACGCTGCCAGGAAGAGCCTGGGATGGTTCTGCCTCCACCTGAGCTGAGTGGTCCGAAAGCTCTGCTCCTCCGCAGAGCCCCTCGCACGACACCCCATGTCAGCTGGGCCCACCCAGGAGGATCCTGCTCTGGGGCAGGTTCTCACCCTCAGAACCAGGGGCTTCCTGCCACAGCCTGATCCAGAAACAGCGGGCAAACCACCTGCCACAGGCTCTCTGGGACTGGGACCAGCTGAGCGCTGGCTGTTGGAGCCTCGCACAAATCCTGCCTGCCTGGGGCTCCTACACAGCTCTCCGTGAGCATCACCAAAGAGGAAGAGCTGCAGCACCACCCTGGGGACCCGCCAGCTTCCTACATGAGCGGGTAACACTGAGTGAGCGGCAGAGCCACCCGTGCCCAGCTGGCACAGCGCCGCGCCGGCGCAGAGGGACGTGGGCAGGAACGCTCTGCACCAAAACTTCTCTAACACACACAGTTCAAGCCGAGTCCGAGAGAGCGTTAGAAAGTGAGTTTTCTACTTACCCAGCTCGGCACCTGGGAGAGAAAGGTTACAGGGCAGGCGCAGCACAGCACGATACTCACCGATGAGGAGCGGCTAAAGGACCGGCTGCGGCGCCGCCTCCGCCTGTGCTTACGCCGGCTGCTTTTGCAGCTCCGGTAGCTGCCCTCGCGGTCCCGGGAGCGCCGGTACTCGTAGGAATGGCGGTACTCGGGCTCGTAGTAGGCGTCGCCCCGCTCGCGGCTGTAGTCGTTGCGCCGGTAGCTGTCACAGTAACGCCGGTCGTAGGCCCTCCGGTCTGCAGAGTGGTCGTCGTAACTGGGCAGGGGGGTTGGAGTGGGTTTAGAGATCGTCACCGCCCATAGATCAGATCACCTTGTTCAGCCTGAACACTGACAGGGTTCAGCATCCACATGCAACCTGTGCCAGCGTCTCACCACCCTCACAGGAAGGATTTCTTCCTAATGTCTAAGCTAAATTTCTTCTTTCACTTTACTCCTTTCCCTATCACTACAGTTCCTCACAGAGAGTCCCTGTCCAACTTCCTTTAAATACTGGAAGGTGCTGTGAGCTTTTCACACAACCTCTTCTTCCTCAGGCTGGAAAACTCTCCCAACCCCAACTCTCTGTCTGACTCCATATGGAAGGAGTCCCAGTCCTCTTAACCACTTTCTGGCCTCCTCTGGGCTTGTTCCAACAGTTCCATGTCCTTCTTGTGTTGGGAACACCAAAACTTTGCAGTGCTCCAGGAGTCTCACAATAACACAGTAGAGGGGACACACTCAGTGCTAGCAGCTCCAGGGACAGCACAAGGCAAGAGGCCATGAACCTTCTACACAACAATGGGGACAAGGACCTGTGTCACAGCCAAGAGAGGGACACTCAGAGCTGAGGATCCCAGATCTTCATGTGCTGAGGCTGTGAAGGGATAAAAGCTCAACAAAGTGGGTCCTTTGCTCAGGGCTCCCCTGAGAGCCACCAGCTCGAGCTGTTAGTTATTGCACCAAAAATTAAATTATTTTAAGCACTGAGACATCTGAAACTCTGCTGTGGGAAACCTGGGCTGAGCCAGTGAGGAAACTGGTCTGACTGGGAGTGTGGGGAGTCAAATAGGGCACCCACTGGGTCACTGGAGCTGCCGCTGTGAAGGGGACTCAGTCCCAACTCAGATGTGGAGTGGGACTGCCAGAAGGGCTCCTGGGTGGTCAGACAGGGAAATTTCCCTGAGAGGAGAGCAAGGGGGGTGGGTGACAGCTCAGAGCAGGCTCAGGTCAGTCAGAATTGAGTGAGCACAGCTGACCAGGCCGTGATTCAGGGACTGCAGCATCTCTTAATGAGAAGAGACTGTGGGAGCTGGGTGTGGTTAGTCTGGAGAAGAGAAGACTGAGAGGAAATCCCAGAATTTCATATTAACATCTCCAAGGCAGGTGTCAGGATGGTGCCAGACTTTGTTCAGTGGTGCCCAGCAACAGATTGGGGGGTAACAGCCATAAACTAAGTTCCACCTCAACACAAGGAAGAAATTCTTGCCATGGATGGTGGCAGAGCTCTGGAAAAGCTCCACAGAGCGATCATGGAGCCTCCCTCTCTGGAGAAGTCCCAAACCCTCCTGGAGACATCCCAAACCCTGTGTCACCTGCTCTGGGTGACCCCAGAGGTCCCTCCCAAGCAGATTCTGAGCCCCCTCACCTCCGGGATCGGACGTGGTAGCTGTCCTCCCGCCGGTGCCGCCGGTCCCGCTCGCTGCTGCTCGACCGTGACCGCGTCCGCCGCCGCTTGTGCTTGCGGCTCCGGTAGCGCTCGTGGTAACTGCCGCGGCTGCTGCGCTCCGACGAGCGGTACCTTCGGGAGTGCGGCATCTGCGGGGACAGCGGGGACTGTCAGCACTGCTGGGGACAGGGGGGACACTGACAGACACCCCTGGGGACAGCAGGGACCCTGTGAGGCACCTATGGGGACAGCAGAGAACCTGTGAGGCACTCCTGGGGACAGCGGGGCTGTGAGCTACTCTGGGGACAGGGGGATCCTGTGAGGCACTCCTGGGGACCCTGTGAGGCACTCCTGGGGACTGTGGGGATTCTGAGAAGAACCCACGGGGACAGCAGGGACCCTGAGAGCACTCCTGGGGACAGTGGGGACCTGTGAGCACTCCTGAGGACACAGGGACCCTGAGAGGCACTCCTGGGGACAGTGCGGATCCTGACAGGCACCCCTGGGGACAGTGGGGACCCTGTGAGCATTGCTGGGGACAGCGGGGATCCTGACAGGCACCCCTGGGGACAGTGGGGACCCTGTGAGCACTCCTGGGTACTGTGGGGATCCTGTGAGGCACTCCTGGGGACCTGTGAGCACTCCTGGGACAGACGGGACCCTGGAGCACTCCTGGGGTCAGCAGGGACCCTGTAAACACTGCTGGGGACAGTAGGGATCCTGTGAGGCACTCCTGGGGACCCTGTGAGCACTCCTGGGGACAGCAGGGACTCTGTGAGCACTCCTGGGGACAGCAGGAACCCTGTGAGTACTCCTGGGTACTGTGGGGATCCTGTGAGGCACCCATGAGAACAGAAGGGATCCTGTGAGGAACCCCTGGGGACAGCGGGGACCCTGAGCACTCCTGGGACAGCAGGGACCCTGTGAGCACTCCTGGGGACAGCAGGGACCTGTGAGCACTACTGGGGACCCTATGAGCATTCCTGGGGACAGCAGAGACCCTGTGAGCACCCCTGGGGACAGCAGGGACCCTGACCGGCACCCCTGGGGACAGCAGGGACCCTGTGAGGCATTCATGGGGACAGCGGGGACCCTGAGAGGCACCCCATGGGGACAGGGGCTGCGTGAGCAGCTGCATGGGGCAGGAAGCGGGTCAGGGCAGGGAGGCTACCTCTGCACAACAAGGGGGACAGGGACCTGTGTCCCAGCCAGGAGAGGGACATTCAGAGCACCAGAAATGTGTGCGAGAGTGCAGGGGGGTCTGAGAGAGAGGGGAGAAACCTCTGAGAAATCCCAAAGCTCCACAGGACAGGATGAGAACATAGGGCCGTGCTTGCCCTGTGTTTTTCTTTCCTAGGCTCATATCCCTTCTTCACACCCGCCTCTACAGCTCCAGGAACAGCTTTGGCACCTTCTCTCTTTAAGCTCCCCAGGAAAGAGGGAACAGCACCAAGGAGAACTGAGGGAAGGTGAAATGAAGCCCTGGATATCCCCAAAGTCCCTGTGCACCAGTGATGGAAACAGCCAGAGAGCAGGTCCCCAAAAATGCCTCACATTTGCTGCCGAGCAAGTGACATCGACACTTGGAGGGGACAAAAGGGTGGGGAAGGGTCTGAAGAGACCACACAAGGAACAGCTTATGGTACTTGGTCTGTTCAGCTGGAGAAGGCTGAGGGGAGATCTCAGGGCTTCATTTCACCTTCCCTCAGTTCCTCCCGAGGGAACAGCTGGAGCTGTCTCAGGAGAGGTTTAGGTTGAATATCAGGAAAATTCTTCCCCCAGAGGGTCGCTGGGCACTGAACAACCTCCTCAGGGAACAGGCACAGCCTCAAGGCTGCCAGAGCTCAGGAACATTTGAACAACGTTTCCAGAGCTCAGGAACATTTGAACAACGGGGTAGGACTGTTGTGGTGTCCTGTGCAGGACAGAAAGTGGGACTTGATGACCCCTGTGGTCCTTTCCAACTCAGCAGATTTGTAATGCACGTCCCTCAGGAACCACCCGGGGCAAACCCACCCTTCCCAACTGAAAGAGCCCTCAGCAGACCCTCAGCTCTGCCCCTCTGAGGGGCACGACTCGAGCTAAGCAGAACCCAGGTGAGATGGCACAGACCCTGCCAAGCCTTGCTCCACAGCTCTCAGACATTCCCCAAACGCATTTTGGTTCCAAGCACGAATCGTGGAATGTTAAGGGCTGGGAAGGACATTAAAGATCACTCAGTTCCACTCCCTGCCATGTGTAGGAACACCTTCCACTGCTCCAAGAGCCGTCCAATCTGGCTTTAAACACCCCAAAGATGGGGCAGCCGCAGTCTCTTTGGCCAATCTGTGCCAGGGTCGGAACAGAAGCCGGAGCTGCCTCTGCCCAAAGCGCTCTCGCGGCGATTTTCCCCATCCAAAATGCCCCCCGGCTGCCTCCCCGTCCCCGCCCTGCGCTGACATCATCGGCAAGGCTCGGACAGGCCGAACCGGCCCCGGCGATGGGGTGACCCGGGGGCACGGGCTCGGTTCTCCGTGTACGGGGGGCTCTGCCCTGGGTCCCCCCGGCGCTTCACCATTTCCAGTCATCGACTGAAAGGAGCACGAAGTCAGCGCTGGCGGCCCGCCAAGCCCGGTCCCCGTGGAATGACCACCGGGGCGTTCCGCAGCGGGGCTGGAACCGGTTTGGGGACGGTGATGGCGGCCGCGAAAGGCGGGGCTTTCACCGTGTAAGGC
>VKON01001116.1:48606-66240 GCA_009741485.1 Malurus cyaneus samueli | reverse complement strand
TCAGTGGGAGGAGGTGAGAACGCTTTGGTTGGGGGTCCCAGGCTGGGGCAGGGGTCTGCAGGGCCCCTTGGAACAATGGTAGTGCAGAGTTTCTCTGCAGCTCCGCTGTTCCCCAGATCTTCCACATGACCTACGACCTGGCCAGCGCCGTGGTGAGGATCTTCAACCTCATTGGGATGATGCTGCTGTTGTGCCACTGGGATGGCTGTCTGCAGTTCCTGGTGCCCATGCTGCAGGACTTCCCCGAGGACTGCTGGGTCTCCAAAAACCACATGGTGGTGAGTGCCCAGGCAGGGGTGATTCCAGCTGGGATTTGCCGTGGTGTGGAAAGGGTTTTGTTGCCTGTGTCCTACCCCGAGGACACCCCGGAGCTGTGTGCTGCTGATCAGTGTGTCTGTGGTCACAGTGGTGAAATGGGGGACAGGGAATCTCTGTTTCACCTTCCCATCTCAGCCAGCCTCGCTGGAGTCAGGGAATCCCTCAGGGAGGGGACAGAGCACTGGGGCTCCCTCTCCTCCCCGGGGCACCTCGCTCAGGTTCCCCATCCCAGCTCCCTCTCCTGAGAGATCTCATCCTTGCCCCTGGAGGAACTTTGTCTCGCCGGTGCAGGAGTGAGGCTGGGGGTTCAGCCCCCTTAGTACCACAATCTTTCCTCCACAGAACGACTCGTGGGGGAAGCAATACTCACACGCGCTGTTCAAGGCCATGAGCCACATGCTGTGCATCGGCTACGGGCAGCAGGCGCCCGAGGGCATGACCGACGTGTGGCTCACCATGCTCAGCATGATCGTGGGTGCCACCTGCTACGCCATGTTCATCGGCCACGCCACCGCCCTCATCCAGTCGCTGGACTCGTCGCGGCGCCAGTACCAGGAGAAGGTCAGCAGAGCCAGGGGGACGGGTCTGGGTGATGGGGGAAGGGTGCTGGTGTGAGCAGGTGCGGCTCCAGAATCGGCTCAGGGCAGCTACTGGGTGCTACTGATTCCAGAGATTGGGATCTGGTGCTGCTGGTTCCGAGATGGGATCGTGCTGCTGGTCCAGAATTGGATCGTGCCGGTTCCAGAGATTGGGATCTGTGCCCTGCTGGTTCCAGAGATTGGGATCTGTGTGCTACTGATTCCAGAGATTGGGACTTCTGCCCAGAGATTGGGATCTGTCTGCGTTCCAGAGATTGGGACTGTGTGCTGCTGTTCCAGAGATTGGATCTGTCCTGTTCCAGAGATGGGATCTGTGGCCTGTTCCAGAGATTGGGATCTGTGGCTGCTGGTTCCAGAGATTGGATCTGTGTGCTGCTGGTTCCAGAGATGGGATCTGTGTGCTGCTGGTTCAGAGATTGGGATCTTGTCTGCTGGTTCCAGAGATTGGGATCTGTGTGCTGCTGGTTCCAGAGATTGGGATCTGTGTGCTGCTGGTTCCAGAGATTGGGATCTGTGCGCTGCTGGTTCCAGAGATTGGGATCTTGTGCTGCTGGATTCCAGAGATTGGGATCTGTGTGCTGCTGGATTCCAGAGATTGGGATCTGTGCTGCTGGTTCCAGAGATTGGGATCTGTGTGCTGCTGGTTCCAGAGATTGGGATCTCTGGTGTCCTATTGATTCCAGAAATTGGGATCTCTGCCTTTGCCAGTCTCCCTAGGGTTGTTGCAGTGGAGCTCCTGCTGTCCATTGACAGAGTCCATACTGGTCTCCATACTGGGGTCACTTTTGCCCAGTGTGGCTCCATCCTGCCCTCTGCCCTGGTCCATCCTGAGTGCACGGGGGGTCCTTCCCTCTGGCCAGAGTTGGTTTTTGAGGACAGGACCTGCAGCAGGGGTTCCTGTGTCTCTGTCACCAAGAACAGGGCACACCTGGCCGTGCAGGTGGCCCCAGCTCAGCCCCGTGCACTCAAATTTTGTGGCCACTGTGCCCACGTACAAGCAAGTGGAGCAGTAATGTCATTCCACAATGCGGGACACGCGCCAGCGATCCCACGAGTACTACGAGCACCGCTACAGCAAGAGTGCGACGAGAGAAATCCTGGGACAGCGAGCCGCTCAAAGGTTGAAAAAGGGTGCACACAGGCCTCACAGGCTCGGTGACATCCCCACTGACCCTTCACCCCACAGAAATCACAACTCAACTGCCGTAACCTTGGCCAACATGCCCCGTTCGCCAACGCCACCCAATTTCGTGACGGCCACGACAAGCGCGCTCGAGGTCTCCACCCGGGACTCATCATCCGCGAGGCACGGGGTAAAAGATGTCTTCATCCAGCACGGCGTGTCAGCATCCCACAAGGCAACAAGAGACAGCTGTCGATGCTCCTACTTGGGGGAGACCGGGCTGGGATTGGAGAGGGGAAAGAGCAGCCTGTGGGATAGAATTTGGGGCATCCCTGATGGTTCTGCCCAGGGCCAAAGGTTTGGTGTCCACTTCACCCGAGTTCTGGGTGGCTGCATGGAGGAAGGCTCTGGCACCCCACTGCTGGCATGGAGAAGGGATTTTGAGCATTCTCGACATCTATATCCTACATCATTTATAGGATACAGGCACAGCTCTGGGAGGGAAACGGGCCAGGCCTGGGGGTGTCTCCGTGGCCTGGAGAGAGAGGAAAACGCTGCTGCAGACTCCGGGCTCACCCGGTGCAGGGTGTAGGGGTGCTGGGCAGTCCTGTTTGTGCTCCGACTGTGGGAGGGGATGTGTGGCAGTGTCACCTTGACCCCGGCCCTGTGTCCCCGCAGAGATCTGCCTGCAGGGAGGGGATGTGTGGTCGTGTCCCCCTGACCCTGATCCCGTGTCCCCCTGACCCCAGCCCTGTGTCCCTTGGCCCTGTCCCACTGACCCCAGCCCAATGTCCCCCTGACCCTGGCCCTGTGTCTCCCTGACCCTGGCTCTATGTCCCCCTGACCCCAGTCCCATACACCTGACCCAGCCGTCCTCCGCCCTGTTCCCACAGAGATCTGCCGCTGAGGGGATGTCACAGGTCCCCCTAACCTGACCCCGTGTCCCCGTCCCAGAGATCTCCCTCTGAGGGATCCTGCCCCCTCACACGCTCCCCTGCCTCCCCCCCTCCCCCGCCCCCGTCCCCGTGTCCGCAGAGACTGCTGCTGGGAGGGACGTGTTCACAGTGTCCCCCTAACCCGACCCCGTCGTGTCCCATCTCGGCAGGGGTTACAGTGCCTCCCTGCCGTCGCCCGGACTGCCGTGTCCCCGCTGGCAGAGATCTGCCTGCTGACGCTGGCAGGCGCACGGCCAGCGTGAGAGCCGACACCTACTGCCGCCTGTACTCGCTGTCGGTGGATAACTTCAACGAGGTGCTGGAGGAGTACCCCATGATGCGCAGGGCCTTCGAGACCGTGGCCATGGACCGGCTGGACCGCATCGGTGAGGAGGAGTGACCCCCTGGGCGCAGCACGGCCACCTCTGCTCCCGCTGCCAGTGCCCATAGTCACCCTGTCCCACGGGTGACAGTGTCACCCACCCTGTGGATCACAGACCCCAGGACCCAAGGGTGACAGATCCACAGGATCCTGTGGATCACAATGCCCCAACCCCACAGGGTCACAGCCTGGCACAGACCAGGCCCCTGTGACAGTGTCACTGACCCTGTGAATCGCAACCCCGCCCACGGTGACAGTGTCACTGACCCTGTGGGTCACAGACCCACATCAGGAACTCCCCTGTTCTATCCCTTCTGCTTCCTCTGCCTCAACCCTGACCCTTCCCAGGATTTTGCTTCCCCTGGCCCTCTGCTGAGGTTCCATTGTCCCTTCCCCGCTGCCACCCCGCCCTCCGCGCTGTCCCCACCTCAGGGTCACTTACACTCCCTCCTCCCCCCACGCAGGAAAGAAGAACTCCATCCTCCTCCGCAAGCGAGCCGAGCACAGCTCAGGACCCCTCAACACCGAGATGATCCAGCAGATCGTCAAGCACGACCAGGACGTGGCTCACAGCATCCAGGACCTGCAGCAGATGGCCATGGGCCTGCCTTATTGATTCCAGAGATTGGGATCTCTGGTGCTCTATTGATTCCAGAGATTGGAATCTCTGCCCTGCTGATTCCAGAGATCAGGATCTCTGGTGCTCTATTGATTCCAGAGATCAGGATGCCTGGTGCTCTATTGATTCCATAGTCTGGGATCTCTGGATCCAAAGATTGGGATCTCTGGTGGCCTGCTGATTCCAAAGATTGGGATCTCTGCCCTGCTGACTCTAAAGATCATGATCTCTGGTGCTCTATTGATTCCAGAGATTGGGATCTCTGTCCTGCTGATTCCAGAGATTGTGATCTGTGTCCTACTGATTCCAGAGATTGGGATCTCTGGTGTCCTATTGATTCCAGAAATTGGGATCTCTGCCTTTGCCAGTCTCCCTAGGGTTGTTGCAGTGGAGCTCCTGCTGTCCATTGACAGAGTCCATACTGGTCTCCATACTGGGGTCACTTTTGCCCAGTGTGGCTCCATCCTGCCCTCTGCCCTGGGTCCATCCTGAGTGCACGGGGGGTCCTTCCCTCTGGCCCAGAGTTGGTTTTTGAGGACAGGACTCTGCAGCAGGGGTTCCTGTGTCTCTGTCACCAAGAACAGGGCACACCTGGCCGTGCAGGTGGCCCCAGCTCAGCCCCGTGCACTCAAGATTTTTTTGTGGCACTGTGTCCCCAACAGTACAAGCAAGTGGAGCAGTACATGTCATTCCACAAACTGCCGGGGGACACGCGCCAGCGCATCCACGAGTACTACGAGCACCGCTACCAGGGCAAGATGTTCGACGAGGAGAACATCCTGGGGGAGCTCAGCGAGCCGCTCAAAGAGGTGTGGAAAAAGGGGGTGGCACTCACAGGGGCTCACAGGCTCGGTGACATCCCCCACTGACCCCTCACCCCACAGGAAATCATCAACTTCAACTGCCGTAACCTTGTGGCCAACATGCCCCTGTTCGCCAACGCCGACCCCAATTTCGTGACGGCCATGCTGACCAAGCTGCGCTTCGAGGTCTTCCAGCCCGGGGACTTCATCATCCGCGAGGGCACCGTGGGTAAAAAGATGTACTTCATCCAGCACGGCGTGGTCAGCATCCTCACCAAGGGCAACAAGGAGACGAAGCTGTCTGATGGCTCCTACTTTGGGGGTGAGACCGGGCTGGGGGATTTGGAGAGGGGGAAAGAGCAGCCTGTGGGATAGAATTTGGGGCATCCCTGATGGTTCTGCCCAGGGCCAAAGGTTTGGTGTCCACTTCACCCGAGTTCTGGGTGGCTGCATGGAGGGAGGCTCCGGCACCCCACTGCTGGCATGGAGGAGGGGATTTTGAAGCATTACATCCTACATCATTTATAGGATACAGGCACTGGGAGGGAAACAGGCCAGGCCTGGGGGTGTCTCCGTGGCCTGGAGAGAGAGGAAAACGCTGCTGCAGACTCCGGGCTCACCCGGTGCAGGGTGTAGGGGTGCTGGGCAGTCCTGTTTGTGCTCCGACTGTGGGAGGGGATGTGTGGCAGTGTCACCTTGACCCCGGCCCTGTGTCCCCGCAGAGATCTGCCTGCAGGGAGGGGATGTGGTCGTGTCCCCCTGATGATCCCGTGTCCCCCTGACCCCGCCCTGTGTCCCTGCCCTGTCCCACTGACCCAGCCCAATGTCCCCCTGACCCTGGCCCTGTGTCTCCCTGACCCTGGCTCTATGTCCCCCTGACCCCATCCCATAGACCTGACCCAGCCCGTGTCCTCGCGTCCCTGTTCCCACAGAGATCTGCCCTGAGGGATGTCACAGTGTCCCCACCCGTCCCCGTGTTCCCCGGACCCCGTGTCCCCTGTCCCATGTCCGCAGAGATCTGCCTGCTGGAGGGATCACATGTCCCCCTAACCCTGCCCGTGTCCCCCTGACCCCGGTCCCGTCCCTGTCCGCGAGAACTCTGCTGGGAGGGAGTGTCAAGTGTCCCCTACCCTGCCCGTGTCTGCAGAGATCTGCCTCTGGGAGGGATGTGTCACATGTCCCCTGACCCTGTCCCCGTGTCCCCGCAGAGATCTGCCTGCTGACGCGTGGCAGGCGCACGGCCAGCGTGAGAGCCGACACCTACGCCGCCTGTACTCGCTGTCGGTGGATAACTCAACGAGGTGCTGGAGGATACCCATGATGCGCAGGGCTTCGAGACCGTGGCCATGACCGGCTGGACCGCATCGGGAGAGAGTGACCCCTGGGCAGCATGGCCACCTCTGCTCCGCTGCCAGTGCCCATAGTCACCAGTCCCACGGGTGACAGTGTCACCCACCCTTGGATCACAGACCCAGGACCCAAGGGTGACAGATCCACAGGATCCCTGTGGATCACAATGCCCAACCCACAGGGTCACGGAGCCTGTGGTCACAGAACCCAAGGCCCCTGGGTGACAGTGTCACTGACCCTGTGAATCGCAGACCCCCTTCCCCACGGGTGACAATGTCACTGACCCTGTGGGTCACAGACCACATCAGGATCCCTGTCTATCCCTTCTGCTTCCTCTGCCTCAACCCTGACCCTTCCCAGGGTTTTGCTTCCCCTGGCCCTCTGCTGAGGTTCCATTGTCCCTTCCCTGCTGCCACCTCGCCCTCGCGCTGTCCCAACCTCAGGGTCACTGACACTCCCTCCTCCCCCCACGCAGGAAAGAAGAACTCCATCCTCCTCCGCAAGCGAGCCGAGCACAGCTCAGGACCCCTCAACACCGAGATGATCCAGCAGATCGTCAAGCACGACCAGGACGTGGCTCACAGCATCCAGGACCTGCAGCAGATGGCCATGGGCCGGGAGCTGAGCGGGAAGCCGGTCATCTGGGAGCCGCTGGTGCACGCTCCCCTGCAGACGGCCGCGGCCACCACCAACGTGGCCATCGCGCTGACCCACCAGCACAGCCTGCAGGCTCACATCTTCCTGCCGCCCTCCTCCATCTCCAGCCCGCTGTCACCCGAGGCCACCCTGCTCGCCAAACCGGTGCGCCGCTCGCAGCCCAGCCTGGGCGGCTCCCGGCCCTCCTCTGTCAGCTCCCCGTCCGCGCCGCAGTCCCACCTCCAAACGCCCGCCGCCGGCTCGCCTTCCTCGCCCATGGTCCAGTCGCAGGCGCCGCTGGAGAGACCCAGCCCCGGGGCGCAGCCCCTGCAGCGAGCTGCGCCGAGGGGGGAGATGCCAGCGGGGTCCAAGCAGCCCCCGGCCGGCCCCCAGCCCCAGCTCTCCCGGTCCCGCGGCGCCTCGGTGTCCACCTCGCTGCTGCAGCAAGCGGCGGGCGCGGCGTCCCCCAGCTCCGAGCAGGCGCTGCCGCCGGGGAGAACGCTCCACTACAGCCTGTCCCGAGCCACCGGCTCGCACATCTCCCTCCTGATGCAGCCCCAGCAGCTGGTGAAGCACAGGAGCATCCAGGGCTTGCCGGTGGGGCGGCTCACCCAGGATGTCCGGCTCCTCTCCGCCTCCCAGCCTTCCCTTCCCAATAAAGTGGCCCAGCAAGCCGACGGGAGCTCTTTGAAGCAGGGCAGGAAATCCGCGGGGAACCTGGCCCGCAGGTCCTCGCCCTCGGTAGCCGGACTGGTAGCCAAGCCGTGTCCGGGGATGCCAGGCCAGCCCACGCACTCGCAGGTGCCTTCAGGATCGCTGGCTCAGCCCGGCCGCTCCACGGCGGCAGCGTCCACTCCCCAATCCCCGGGCTCGGCGTCCCGGCAGGCGGCAGCTCCCTCCCGCAAGGGCTCCGTGGCCTTCAGCCCCGAGGTGGAAACGGGGAAACCCAAACTCCCATCCAACATGTGAGTCCTGGCGGCACCCACGCAGGCAGGAGGGACCCGGGCACCCCGGCGGCACAGGAGGCTGGGGGAACAGAGCGGCAGCCCCGCCGTGTCGGAGGGAAAACGAGGTGAGAGGCGGCAGCCGGGGCCGTGGAGGGGCTGTTGGAGGCTCGGGGGCACGGCAGGGATGGCCACTGGATGAGGAGGGGGCTCTGTTGAGTGCCCCGAGAGGGTCACCCTGCCCGGGCTGTCCCCTCTTTGCTCATCGCCGTCTGTGCGTTCTGCCCTCCTCCCGGAGGCACGGGACAGGTCAGAGCCTTTGCCCAAACTCTGGCCTCACCGGGGAGCTCATCTCCCCGCTCTCCGTGTCCCTCAGCCTGTCCTCGGGGCCAGGCTGGTGCTGGCAGCTCCTCCAGCTTGTCCCTGTCACAGCAGGGGCTGCTCTGCGCCCGCCTCGATCCCCAGATCGCTCTGCCCAGCGCCTTTGCCTTTTGGGAGAGGAGGGAGAGGCCCCTGGGTGCGCTGCCCGGGTGGAGGGAGGGGGCTGCAGGGGCTCCCCGGGCAGGCAGAGGGAGGGTCTGGGGTCAGCAGGGGCGGAGTCCCCCTTTCCCGCGGCCCCACTGGGTGCAGGTGCCAGAATTTGGGGGTCCCGGGCAGGGTTCCCCCAGTGTGACGAGTGCCAGGGGGCAAAGCTGGGGGTGGTCTCCACTGAGCAGCCCCCCAGTCCTCCTCCCTGGTTTGGGGGAGCGTTGGCCTCAGAGGTGCTGAGTCCCTGTGAGGTTGGGATGTGCTGTGGGGCGGGGCTCTGCCCCACACCCGGGCACTGTGGCTGCCCCCCAACTGCCCCCCAACCTGGCATGGGGGCAGCCTGGGGGGATTCTGCTGCCTGCAGCGCCAGGAGGATGCTCAGAGGGTCAGTCCAAGGGGACTCCTCTGTGGTCCTGGAGGATTCCGAAGGCCAAGACCTGGGCTCGAGCTCGAGCACCGGGGTACCCCATTTCCTGTGTGCCCAGGAATGCTCAAAGGGTCACGGGGTTTATGGCCCCAGGAGGATGGTCAGAGGATTAGTCCAAAGGGACCCCTCTGTGGCTCCAGGACAATACCAGAATGTTATATGGGAGGACCCTTCTGTGGCCCCAGGAGGATGCTCAGAGGGTCCAGGAGGATCCTCGGAGGGTCACCGACCCTGTGTCCATGCTCTAGGGTCCCTGCAGGAGGATGCTCAGAGGGTCAGTCCAAGGAGACCTCTCTGTGGCTCCAGGATAATGTCCAGAAGGTCATCTGGGTGGACCCTTCTGTTGCTCCAGGAGGATGCTCAGAGGGTCACCGGGGGTACCCTTTTATGGCCCCAGGAGGGCTCAAAGGGTCACCAAGGGGACCCCTCCGTGTGCCCAAGAGGATGCTCAGAGGATCACCGGGGGTACCCCATTTCCTGTGACTCCAGGAGGATGCTCAGCCAGGGACGTTGCCCAGAGGAGCTCAGAGTATCGGAGGGTACCCCATTTCCTGTGGCCCAGGAGGATGCTTCTCTATGGCAGGGCTCACACGGAGGGTACCACTTATGCTCAGAGGGTCACGGAGGTCACCCAGGAGGATGCTCAGAGGGTCATGGAGGGTACCCCATTTCCTGTGGCCCCAGGAGGGTGCTCAGCCCGGGTTCTGCTCCCCTGCCCCGCGCTGCAGTCCCGTTCCCGGGTTTCCTGCAGATGCCAGTCACCAGTGCCACGGGAGCAAAGGCTGTCTGTCACAGGAGATGCCAATCCCGGGCAGCGCCTGGGTGCCGTGCGGGGTTCGAGCAGGGTCCCCACAGACGCCCCACGCCCCCCCTGCAGTGACAGTAGTGTGCAATATGTGTGTGCGAGTCGTGGCTCTGCCGAGCAGCCCAGCTCTGCTTACAGTGTCGCTTTGGGCCAACCGTGTTCAGTCCAGGTTAGAGTAGTGTCCCCTCCGACCCCGCCACGCCGCGCCAGCCGCTTCCCGCTCCCGGAGTCAGGAACCACGGTTATCTTCGCCCTCTGGGGTTCAGAGCGGCGTCCCCCGGACCCCAGAGCGGCGGGCGAGGTCTTGTTCCCCGCGGTGCTTATCGAAGTGAGGTGTTCCGCTCTCCACCTTCGTGTTTTTGGGACGTCGGGAGCAATCCGGGGCTGCTCCGGGAGCCCGGCCCGCGGGGTGCGGCAGCCCACCGGGAACCCCGGCAGCGTCTGCCACAGGGGATATCCCGCACTGCCTTTTTTTTCCGTGGATTTTCCCCCCTTTCCCCTGCCCACCCCCACGTCCCGCTCCATCCCCATGGTCGGTGTGTCCCCAGCAGCCCCTCGGGCAGGGGTGTGCAAGCGGGGCCGCGTGTCCCGCGTCGCCGGGTTGTGTCCACACTGCGTGATTGTAGATGTCTTAGCGGTCATCCCAGCGCCCCGCAGGGCCGGCCCGGACAGGCTCGGACAGCACCGAGCTCCCGCTGGCCGCGTCTCTGATGTCCCGTCCCCGTGTCGGGAGTCAGGGCCACCCCGCGCTCCTGTCGCGGTCACCCCTGCCCTGCTCCGTGTCACCTCGTGGGCTCACCCCGGTGAAGGGCGCGGGCGCGGGTTTTAGCCACCAAAGACCATGATCCTTGCACTCACGGCAGTCGATGTACAGAGCTTGTAGTTTTCATATCGCAGAGAAATTTAAGAGCGTTTTTTTATTTTTTGGTCGTTGTACATAATGGATTTAAATAATAAAGAGAGATTCCGAGCTGGTCTGGGGAGGACTCTTTCTGCAGCACCTGAGACCCACAGCACCCTGCCCGGGGATGGGATGGGGCAGGGAGATGCAGCAGCGCCCCAGCTCCAATTCTGACCCTCAGCAGAGCCGGGAGCAGCCAGGACATCCTCGGGAACCCATCAAGACCCGGCTGGCACAGCAGAAGCCCAAAGGCAACAGGTCCCCTCCCGCCCACTGCGGTTCCTTTCGGCCCTGGGGAGATTAATGTTTAATCTTTGCTTATTTTCCCCTTCCATCTCCCCTCCCTTTATTGCCGGGGGGAGGGGCAGGTTTGATACCGCCTGATTGCAGAGCAGACTCGAGGCATTAACGCGATTAAATGAAGGTCATACGGTGCGAGGTGGGCTGGAGAGCCCAAGCTACGGCATTGCGGTGTCTCAGGGCAAAGCGGTGCTCTGGCTGCACCCTTCTCCACCCTCAGCAGCTGCCGGAGCACCCTCAGCGCCGCGCAGGCAGGGTGCAAACAGGATACGGGCATGGCAGGAGGCGGGGACAGGCGTGGGCAGGACACAGGGACAGGCAGGACGTGCGGACAAGCAGGACACAAGGACAGGCTGGACACAAGGACAGGCTGGACACAAGGACAGGCTGGACACAAGGACAGGCTGGATAGGCGGACAGGCTGGACATGGGCACAGGCAGGACGCGGTCACAGGCTGGACACGTCGGAAGCAGGACATGGCTAGAGGCTGGACACGGCCACAGGCAGGACACGAGGACAAGCTGGACACCATGACAGGCAGGACACAGTCACAGACAGGACACCATGACAGGCAGGCAGTCGACAGGGACAGCCAGAGACATGGTCCATAGTCTGGACGAACAGTACACCATACGGAGCAGGAAGGTCACCACGGAAATGGACAGCGAGGGTCAGCAGGACACTCTTCGGCAGCCGGTCCACACGACAGCAGGACATGGTCACAGGCAGGACACGGTCACAGCCAGGACACCACGACAGGCAGGACACGGTCACAAACAGGACACGGGGACAGGCAGGACACGGTCACAGATAGGACACGGTCACAAACAGGACACAGGGACAGGCAGGACACGGTCACAGCCAGGACTCAGGTGCCGGTGGCCGCCCCGCTGTGCCCCACCGGCTCTCCCCACGGCAGCCCCCGTTACCGGGGCAGCCCCTCCCGCAGGACGCTGCTGGCGGCCCCCCCTCTCCCCGCAATAATTAGGCTCCGTGACACACCGAGAGCTCAGCGCTGATTAGCGGTTTCTCTCTAATTTGATTATTTCAGATTACACCGCAGCCAGCACGATTAAAGGGGAGCGGGGCTCTGCCCGGCCCCAAGCTGCCCTGCCGCGCGCCGGGGCTGCCAGGAGCGAAAAGATCATTTTTTTTTGGGTAATGGAATCCAGCATATGTCCCGTTTCTGTACTATTCAATCCAATTTGTGTCCATCGGCAGGGCGAGGGTGGCCGAGGCAGCAGGACAGAGACCGGCTGGCGCCCACCTCGTCCCGGGACACGAAGGGCAAAGTCCCGGGGTACGAGAGCCCCGGAGGTGCGGGCAGAGCCCCGGAGGTGCGGGCAGAGCCACCCCTGCCCACCCGGGGCTGAGGACAAAGCCCCGGGGTACGAGAGCCCCGCAGAGCCCCGGAGATGCCCCGGAGCTGAGAGCAGAGCCCCGCAGAGCCCCGCAGAGCCCCGGGAGCTCCGAGCAGAGCCCCCGGAGAGCCCCGCAGAGACTCCCGGAGGGCGGCACCCGCCACCGGCTGAGGACAAGCCGGGCGAGAGCCCCGCAGAGCCCCGGATCTCCGGGCAGAGCACCTCCCCGCTCCCCAAGGACACGCGTCCCTGGAACCGGAGGCTCTGCCCCGAGCCCCCGCGTCCGCGGAGGCGGCGGGAGGGGGATTAGAGGGCACCACAGAGAGATTAATTAACGCGGGTGAGCCGGGATTAGGGGATTCGGGGCGATTCGGGGCGGGTGCCAGTTCGCGGGCGAGGGCCCGGGCGGAAGGTGCGGGTAACAGCGGGAAGGTGCCACCGCGTGTGCCCACCCAGCGCGTCCTCGGCCCGGGTCAACCCTGCGGGGTCCCTCGGGTTCGATGTGAGGCTGGACCCCCCCCCCCGCACGGCACCCCACACCCGCACAAAGTCCCACACCTGCTCTGCACCCCATAACTGTTCTGTACCCCAAACTGCTCTGTACCCCACACCTGCTCTGTACCCCAAACTGCTCTGCACCCATAACTGCTCTGTACCCACACCTGCTCTGTACCCCATAACTGCTCTGCACCCCATAACTGCTCTGTACCCACACCTGCTCTGTACCCAACTGCTCTGTACCCCACACCTGCTCTGTACCCATAACTGCTTGTACCCCACACCTGCTCTGTACCCCACAACTGCTCTGTACCCCACAACTGCTCTGTACCCCACACCTGCTCTTACCCATAACTGCTCTGTACCCACACTGCTCTGTACCCACACTGCTCTGTACCCCACACTGTTCTGTACCCCATAACTGCTCTGTACCCCAACTGCTCTGTACCTCAACTGCTCTGTACCCACACCTGCTCTGTACCCACACCTGCTCTGTACACCAACTGCTCTGTACCACACCTGCTCTGTACCCACACCTGCTCTGTACCCCACACCTGCTCTGTCCCCACACCTGCCATACCCCATACTGCTCTGTACCCCACAACTGCTCTGTACCCCACACCTGCTCTGTACACCACACCTGCTCTGTACCCCATAACTGCTCTGTACCCCACACCTGCTCTGTACCCCATAACTGCCCTGTACCCCATAACTGCTCTGTACCCCACACCTGCTCTGTACCCACACCTGCTCTGTACCCCATACTGCTCTGTACCCCATACCTGTTCTGTACCCCATAACTGCTCTGTACCCCACACCTGCTCTGTACCCATAACTGCCCTGTACCCCATAACTGCTCTGTACCCACGGACCTGTCTCTGTACCCACACCTGCTCTGTACCCCACAACTGTCCCCACACTCTCTGTACCCCATAACTGCCTGTACCCCATAACTGCTCTGTACCCACACCTGCTCGTACCCCATAACTGCTCTGTACCCACACTGCCTGTACCCACCACCTGTCTACCCCACACCTGTTCTGTACCCCATAACTGCTCTGCACCCCACAGCTGCTCTGTACCCCATATGCTCCTGTACCCCATACCTGCTCTGTACCCCACACCTGCTCTATACCCCATAACTCGCTCTGTACCCTCCACCTGTTCTGTACCACCACACCTGCTCTCTACCCCATAACTTGCTCTGTACCCCACACTGCTCTGTACCCCACACCTGCAGCACACCCTCACACCATGCTCTGTACCCATAACTGCTCGTACCCACACCTGCTCTGTACCCCATAACTCTCTGTTCCCAATACCTGCTCTGTACTCCATAACTGCTTCGTACCCCACACCTGCTCTGTACCCACACTGCCGTACCCACACCTGCTCTGTACCCACACTGCGTCTGTACCCCACACTGCTCTGCCCTATGTCTGTACCCATAAGTGCTCTGCACCCCACAGCTGCAGCACACCCACACCTGTCTGTACCCACACTGCTCTGACCCAACCTGTCTGACCCAACCTGCTCTGGTACCCCACACTGCAGCACACCCACACTGCACAGCGCCCCAAACTGCCAGCAACCACAGGCCACCCCCCATGCTTCACACCCCATTTTTTCCCCCCAATGCGCACCCTCGCCCCCTCACTCGGTTACCGGCCACGCCCCCTGGCCACGCCCCTTGGCCAGCCACGCCCCTTGTTTGTACCACGCCCCCTGGCCACGCCCCGCCCCGCCTCCGCACGCCGGCCGGCGCTCGCTCCATCCTCCCTCTCCACCAATCACCCGCCTCCATCCCGCCCCCGCCGCGCTCCTATTGGCTCATCCTCTTGGGCTCATCTCGCGCGATAGAACGGACCATGGGCGCTGCTCCAGCCCAGCCCTGTGACCCCGCCCCGGGCGCGGGCACGCTGGGAGCTGTAGTCCGCGGTGGCTCCGCACCGGCCCTCGGGAGCGGTCCCGTGACGGCCCTGCTAGGCGGGCAGGCGGGGCGGGCCGGCGGGCCGTGAGCTGGAGCTTCGGCGGGATCGCGAACCGGCCCATGAACGCAGCGTACCATGAACGACGGCGCCCCGGGGCGGGGCACGCCGAGCGAGAGGATTCGCCGCTTTCTTCCCGCAGATTCGTCCGCGACCTGACGGAGGACAGGCTGGGCCACCCGGAGGTGGGAGACGCCGTGGCGAGGCTGAAGGAGGTGAGTACGGGTCGGGGCAGCGGGCGATGGGAGCTATGGAGCGGATGGCGGAGCGGGAGAGGGATGGGGGCAGCGGGCGAGGGAGGGACAGCGGGCGAGGGGATGGGGAGCGGGCGAGGGATGGGAAGCGGGCGAGGGGATGGGGGACACGCGAGAGGGCAGGGCGAGGGGATGGGGGCAGCGGGCGAGGGGATGGGAAGCGGGCGAGGGGATGGGAGCAGCGGGCGAGGGGATGGGAGCAAGCGGGCGAGGGGATGGGGCAGCGGGCGAGGGGTCCGGGGCAGCGGGCGAGGGGAGGGAGCAGGCGGATGGAAGCGGGCGAGGATGGGCTGCGGGGGTGGAAACGGGAGCGAGGGGATGGGGCAGCGGGCGAGGGGATGGGGACAGCGGGCGAGGGGATGGGGACAGCGGGCGAGGGGATGGGGATCAGCGGGCGAGGGGATGGGAGCAGCGGGCGAGGGGATGGGAGCAGCGGGCCAAGGGGATGAGCGGGAGGGATGAGCAGGCGGGAAGGCAGCGGGCAGGGGGGGACGGGAGGGATGGCAGCGGGGGTGGGTTGATGGGAAGGATCGGGGGGTCCTAACGGGGTCTCCCGAGCCGGGGGAATACCCACCCTTCGCCCCTCCGCAGGTGCTGGAGTACAACGCTCCGGCACGGAAAGTGAACCGGTTGGGATGACAGTGGTCGCCGCGTTCCGGCAGCTGGCCAGCCCCAGGTCAGCGGACCTCGGAGAGCCTCCGCTGCGCCCTGGCCGTGGGCTGGTGCATCGAGCTGGTGAGCCACGGGAGCCTGGGAGTGGATGGGATGCCTCCCCTGGAAAGCCCCGTCCCTTAATCGATCCTCTCGCAGTTCCAAGCCTTTTTCCTGGTGGCTGACGACATCATGGATGCATCACTGACCCGGCGGGGGCAGACCTGCTGGTACAAGAAGGTGAGAGCATTCAGGAGGTGCCTGTTGGTGGTGGTGAGGTGATCCCCTGGGAGTCGGGAGGTGACATTTGACATTTCCCTGCCTTCCTGGTGCAGGAGGGCATCGGGCTGGACGCCATCAACGACGCTTTTCTGCTGGAGTCGTCGGTGTACCGGCTGCTCCGGCACTACTGTGGCAAGCAGCCCTACTACCTGAACCTGCTCGAGCTCTTCCTGCAGGTGACCCGGCCCCCCAGCCCCTTCCCCATTCCTTGGGCTCTGGGTTCTTTCAGGTGTTGGGCAGCACGGGGGTCTCAGAGGGTGACTGAAATCCCTGGACATCGTGCCTGTCCTTGGGACTTGAAGAAGAGCTGACACAGCTTGGGGACGTGCACTGTGGTGATGGGACTGTCCTGGGGGCTGCGTGAATAAATCGTGGAATCACAGAGTGGTTTGGGTTGGAAGGACCTTGAAGACCGTCTTGTTCCATCCCTTCCACTTTCCACTGTCCTGGGGGCTGTGTGAATAAATTGTGGAATCACACACTGGTTTGGGTTGGAAGGGGCCTTGAAGATCTATCTATGTTCAATCCTTTCCACTATCTCAGGGTTGTCTCCATACCCCCAATGTCCAGCCTGGCCTTGGGACACTTCCAAGGGATCCAAGGGAGCACCAGCTGTCTCTGGGTCCGGTGTCTAGGGACTCCCCACCCTCACAGGGACAAATTTCCTTCTCATATCTCATCTAAATCTCTCTTCTTTCAGTTTAAAACCATCGCACTTCACCGTTCACTTCCTGCTAACGTGGTACCGAGAAACATCCTCCCCCTCTTTTTTATAAGTCATTTAAGTTCTGGAAGGACACACTGAAGCCACAAATCCTTTCTTTCCTCTCCAGACAGGCTACCAGACGGAGCTGGGGCAGACCCTGGACCTCATCACCGCTCCCATTTCCCAGGTGGACCTGAGCCGCTTCAGCGAGCAGCGGTACGGAGGGGAAGGGGCAAAGCTCGCTCCCTTCCTGGCTGTGCTGGACAAAACCCAAGCCTGGGGCTGCTCTGGGAGGAGCTGCTGCTGGTCCCCTCTGCCCTGATTTGCAGAGGGTGGAGGGGAGAGCCTTGGGGCTGAGCTGGTTCCTCTGCCACCACAGGTACAAGGCGATTGTGAAGTACAAGACAGCGTTTTACTCCTTCTACCTCCCTGTAGCTGCAGCCATGTACATGGTGAGATGGGTGGAGTGGCTCGGGATGGGTCTCAGGAGGAACAGCTCGATGGGCTTTATCCCGTTATTCCTTCCCTCCCCTCAGGCTGGCATTGATGGCCAGGAGGAGCACGAGAACGCCAAAGCCATCCTGCTGGAGATGGGAGAGTTCTTTCAGATCCAGGTACGAGGCTTCTCCTCGCCCCTCAGCGCTCGTCAGGCACTGGCTGTGGCACTCAGGTGATTCCTTTGTCACCCAAAGGACGATTTCCTGGACTGCTACGGGGACCCGGCGCTGACGGGGAAGGTGGGCACCGACATCCAGGACAACAAGTGCAGCTGGCTGGTGGTGGAGTGCCTGCGCCGCGTCACGCCGGAGCAGAGGCGGATCCTGGAGGTGAAAACCTGGATCCTGCACGGGGCAGAGGGGCTGTAGGGCCATAGTGTCCCCCTGGCATGTCCCAGGCTGGCACCTGGCTGGGAGGAGAGGGGTGGGCACTGAGGAGGGGACAGCACAGAGAACAGAGCTCCGAGCACAGAGAACAGAGCTCCGAGCAGAGTTCCTAAGCAGAGCTGAACAAAACTCCTCAACAGAGCTCCTGAACAAAGATCCTGAGCAGAGCTCCTGAGCAGAGCTGAACAAAGCTCCTGAGCAGAGGTCCTGAGCAGTGCTGAACAGAGCTCCAGAGCAGAGCTGAGCAGAGCTCCTGAGCAGAGGTCCTGAGCAGTGCTGAACAGAGCTCCAGAGCAGAGCTGAACAGAGCTGAACAAAGCTCCTAAGCAGAGCTGAACA
>VKON01001116.1:30481-48134 GCA_009741485.1 Malurus cyaneus samueli | reverse complement strand
GCAGGCGCTGGGCGTGCTTGGCGATCAGCTCCTGCAGCCGCCGGTAGCTGCTCTCCTCGTACTCCCGGAACGCCGCCTCCATGCCCAGGGCGTTGTAGAGCTCCTTCACCTTGGCCACCTTCTCGGGCTCCTTGCAGCCGTAATTCTCCTGAAAAACACCCAGAGGGAGTCAGGTCCTGTCCCTGCTCCAGCAGGAGAGGACAGGAGTTTTGTTTAGGGCTCAGACTTTGCTGGAGTGGCTCGTGTTGGGCTTTTTCTTTTTTTCTGCTCGTTAGGAGCTCTTGTTCAGCTCTGCTTCAGGAGTCGTGATTTTGTTCAGCTCTGTTCAAGCTCTGTCAGGAGCTCTGTTCAAGCGTCAGGAGCTCTGCTTCAGGACCTGACTAGGAGTTTTGTTCGAAGCTCTGTTCAGCTTGTTCAGGAGTGTTCAGGCTCTACTCAGGAGTTTTGTTCACCTGTAAGTTGCTCTTGTTCGAGCTAGCTTGTCGTCATGCTAGACTCAGAACTCTGCTCGGAGCTCTGCTCAGCTCTGCTCAGGAGTTTTGTTCAGCTCTGCTCAGGGCTCTTTCAGCTCTCTCAGGAACTCTGCTCATGGAGCTCTGTCAGCTACTGCTCAGTATCTGTCAGGTTTGTTAGCTTTTCGACGCTCTGCTCAGAGCTGCTCTGCCTCAGGAGTCTGTTGTCAGTCTAAGGAGCTCTGCTTCGAGGATCTTTGTCTGCCTTGGCCTTGTTCTAGGACTCTGGTTTTCTCGGAGCTCTGTGGAGTTCTGGTTCGCGTGAACTCATCTAGTGTTCTCTGTGCTGTCCCTCCTCAGTGCCCCCCTCTCCTCCAGCCCGGTGCCAGCCCTGGGAACATGCAGGGGGGGACACTATGGCACCTAAGTCGCCCTCTGCCCGTGCAGGTTCCAGGTTTCACCTCCAGGATCGCCTCTGCTCCGGCGTGACGCGGCGAGGGCACTCCACCCCAGCCAGCTTGCACTTGTTGTCCTGGATGTCGTGCCCACCTTCCCGTCAGCGCCGGGTTCCGTAGCAGTCCAGGAAATCGTCCTTTGGGTGACAAAGGAATCACCTGAGTGCCACAGCCAGTGCCTGGACGAGCGCTGAGGGGCGAGGAGCAGCCTCGTACCTGGATCGAAAGAACTTCCATCGAGGGATCGCCAAGCACGCCCAGCGCCTGCCCCGCGAAATCTTCCTGGACCTCGCACAGAAGATCTACAAGCGGCAGAAGTGATGGAGGGGGCTGGCAGGGAGCTGAGGCGGCCGAGGGGAGTCACCCCCTGGCTGGAGCTGCTCCCTGCCCTGGGAAGGGCCCGGGCGGGTGTAGAGGGGGAGATGGGATGGCCGGGGGCGGTTCAGCGCTCTCCCCCCGGGCCGTGTGTCAATAAATATAAATTATTGTAGGTGCCGGGCCGCGTGTCAATAAATATAAGTTATTGTAGATACCGGGCCGTGTGTCAATAAATATAAGTTATTGTAGGTGCGGCGCTGTCTGGTGTTGGCTGGGGACAGGGCGGGGAGGGCGACGGTATTTTCCGGGGTGGGGGGATGCCCGGAGCACCGCCCCCGCCGGCGGGGCGGGACCGGCGGCTCCCGGAGGGCGGGCGGGGCCGCGGCTCCTCCCTCCCTCCCGCAGCCGCATTCGCCGCCGCAGCGCCGAGGTGAGCGGGGACGGCCGGGATGGAGGGGCGGGATGGAGGGGATGGGAGAGCCGCGCCCAGGAGGGCCGCGTTTGCCGCGGGGCCGCCGGTGTTCGCCCCGGGCCGGGGATGCTCAGGCCGGAGGATTTTCGGAACTGGGGATGCTCGGGGCCGGGGATGCTCGAAGCTTGCGGCTCCAGAGCCGGGGGATTCTCGAATCGGAAGGATGCTCGAATCGAGCCGGGGGATGCTCGGCCGGGGATGCTCGGCCGGGGGATGCGGAATCGAGGGATGCAGGGGATGCTCCAGAGCCGGGGGGATGCTCAGGGCCGGGAGGATGCTCGGAATCGAGGGATATTCGGAATAGGTGGATGCTCGGAAATGGGGGATGCTCGGAATCGGGGATGATCGGAATCAGGGGATGCTCGGGGCCGGGGAGATGCTCAAAGCCGAGGGATGCTCGGAATCGGGGGATGCTCAGGGCCGGGAGGATGCTCGGAACCGGGGGATGATCGGGCCTGGGGATGCTCAGATCGGGGGATGATCGGAGCAGGGGGATGCTCCAGAGCCGGGGGGATGCTCAGGGCCGGGGGATGCTCGGATCTTGCGGATGCTCGGTGCTAGCCATGCTCGGTGCCGCCCTCCCGCTGTCTCCGCTGCCCGTTCCTGCCCGGCGCCTCCAGCAGGTGCCTGGGGCCGGGCCGGGTTTCCCCCGGTTAGGCCGGCCGGCGGTGCGGCGGCGGTTCTGCAGCGCTTCCCGGGCCGGGGTCTTCCGGCCAAGCCCCGGTCCCCGAGCGCCCGCGATGCCACCGCCCCCGGCCGGGACACCCGCCCTCTCCTCGGCGAGGCTCCAAGGGCGTTTTCTCCTTGACGGCATCCCCGAGATGCTCCCGACCCTCTGGAGGGAATCCAGCCCCGGAGCAGCCGATCTTGCTGGGATCATTCCCAGGCTGTGCTCCAGGGACCGGGGACTGGCTGCAGTCCCTGCCCGGCCGCAGAGCCCCGAGTCAGGCAGGAAGCTGTGGGGCAGCCCCTCTCTCGGGCAGCCCCTTTTTTGGGGCACATCTCCATCCGTGACCCCCAGATCCCAGTGCCAGGCCCTGCCACAAGGTCACTGCCATCCCCGTTCTTCTGTCCGTGCCTCTCTCTCGGGGTTTGCGCCGCTCTTCTCCCCTGACCAGGAGGGTGTTTGGTGCTTGCAGGGAGCTGGATGGTGTGAAGAGAGGAGCTGCTGGGTTTTCCCGGGCGCCCCGGCAGCGAGGCAGCACCATGCTGGCTCCAAAGAAAGGCCTCCTGTGCAACCTCAACCACATCCACCTGCAGCACATCTCCCTGGGGCTGCACTTGTCGCGGCACCCCGAGCTCCAGGACACCGATGGCTCCACGGTTGGGGGAGAGCAGACGGGCTGCACGCAGTGCCCCGAGAACCGTGAGCTGCTGGATGCCAATTCCAACAGCCCCTCGGTGAAATGCCGCTGCTGCGAGTCGCACGCCCCGGAGCCGGAGACGCTCGGGCTCCAGAATCAGGCGGTGCAAGAGGAATTCCCCTGCCTGCACAGCGGAGACGAGGAGGAGGCAGCTTCCCCTTGTGATCCCCCTTGTGATCTGGCTTCTTCTTCCTCCTCCTCCTCCTCCTCCTCCTCTGTCAGCAGCTGCTCGGATTTCAGCTTGGATGACTCCCCGGTCTCCGTGTACTGCAAGGAGTTGGCCAGGGAAGAGTCCCAATCTCCTGACAAGCAGCTCGACGTCATTCCCGCAGAAAACGCCCGGGATGGCGAGGCTGTGGCTGCCCAGGACAGGACGTGTGACGGGAGAGATGCCAACCACAACTCGCCGGTGCTCCGGAGAGCCCCCACCGCAGCCAGCAAGAGCCCGGACAGCCTCTGCAGCAACAACTCGCTCGACTCTCAGTGCGACGAGCTCTCTCCCGGCCTCGTGCAGCTCTCCTCTCCTCTCGGGGCCGCCCGTGGCACCGCGGAGTCCCCGCAGGGACGCCCGAACCTCCGGCCCAGGCAGCGCCCGGCCCCTTCTGCCCCGGTGGGAGCCCCCCCTTCTCCACATCCCTGGGCTGCCCCTCGGCGATGGGCTGCAGGCTCGGCCGGGGTCTCCTCCTCAGCTGGTGGCCGTCGCTGGGTGCCAGCACCGGTCCCCCCAGGGGTGCGGGGGTCCCCAGCCCGCTGCCATCCCCGGGGGCACGGCGGGGTGCTGGACCGGCTCTGCCCGCTGGCCCTTGGGCTGCCTGGCGGCACTGCGGGACCGCAGCTCTTTGAAGGTGGTCACCTCTCTCTGTCTGGAGCCGGGAGGCCTGGCTGCCCATCCTGCTGGGGCTGGGGCGGGGGCTGGGGCTGGGGTCGGGCTGGCTCCTGGCCCGCGGTACCGGACAGGAGCTCGCTGGTGGGGGCAGCTCGGTGTCAGGCGGAAACACGATCAGCCAGTCCGCTGCGGTCAACCCTGGCCTGGCCGGCGTGGGCACGCCACGTTCCTCTTCCTCCGCTGGCCAGCTCGTGGAAGGAGGTGATGGTCTTGGTGCCCGTGTCGGTTTGGGCTCTGCGGCCGCTGCTCCGCTCGGTGCGCGTTGAGGATCTGCAGCCGCCGCGGGACGCGGGGCACGGGCGGGGGAGGCTGCCCGGCCGGGGCCGCGGCTCCGGAGCACCGCTCGGGATCCGGGGTCCCGCCGTTCCGGTACCGGGGGTGCTGCCGGCGCGGCATCGCGCTCGGGGATGGGGTTGCAATTGGGGTCTAGGTCAGTGTGGGTGCCGGCGGTGCCCTGCGCTGCTGGGCCCGGTCACCTGGGCAGTGACAGCGTGTGTTTTTCACCCCGCAGGCCCCAACAGCCGCTCGCTGCACTCCCTGTGCTGGCACGTGGCCGGGCTGGCCCCGCTCTGCAGCACCAGGCAGAAGTTCCATGCCTTTATCCTCGGCCTTTTGAAGTGAGTGCTGACCCCCGGCCCTGCTGCTGGGGCGCGATGGGACAGTCCCCGATTTGGGGTCTGATTTGGGGTCTTTTTGTGTTATTCAGCATCAAACAGCTGGAGCTGTGGATATCTCAGCTGAACAAGAGCCCAGGTAAGGACACGGTGCCCAGGAGCTCCTTCACACCTGCCCAGGCTGACAATCCCAACTAGGGTTGGAATTCATCAATGCTGGGATGGATTTTCCGTGCTGGGATGGATTTTATGTGTTGGGATGGATTTCCATCACTTCCCATGGTGCACCTGCAGCACAGGAGGTTGCCTGGTGATCTCAACAGCCCACTGGCTCTTGAGGGGGAAATGTGGCACCTGTCCCCACCTGTCCCTGTCCCTGTCACTGTCCCCGCAGGTGTGATCTCCGTGCTTTACTCCCCGACGGCCTTCTTCGCCCTGAGCCAAGGCCCTCTTCCCCACCTCAGCCGACGAACTGCTGCTGCTCATCCAACCCCTGTCGGTGCTGACTTTCCACCTGGACTTGCTCTTCGAACACCACCACCTCTCCGTGGACGTCCGGCCCTTGTCCCGCCGGCCGGAGTCGCCGCTGTCCCGCGCCCGTCACTGCGGGGCCGCGTCTCTGCACAGCCCGGAGGATGAGACCCCTCCAGGGGCTCTGGGCAGGATGGGGGGCGCAGGGGGCACCCCGAGGGTGCGGCCCCAAACCTCCATGGTGGGCTGTCCCCACCCCGCCCGTGGGGGCTGCCCTGCACCAAACCTTCCAGCACGTTCTGCGCTGGGGTGACCAGCTCGGCCGCGCCCTGCTGGGAGTCTGACAGCGCCCCGGAGAGCCGGGGGCCCGAGCAGGGCTCTGCGGCACTGGGGCTGGCCTGGGCGGCTGGTGGGGCAGCTGAGCCAGAGCTCCAGGGTTTACACTGCTCCCAGCAAGGAGAAGTTCCCTTTGGTGTGGTGGACGAAGCTGCGGGCGGCTGCGGGGGATCCCGGCCCGGGTCAGGCTGTGCAATCCCAAACTTCCCCGGCTGAGCCCCGAGGGACGGAGCTGCAGCTGCTGCAGACCAAACCATCCCCGAACGCTCCGGCCCAAAGCCCTGCAGCAAGCACGGACACCTCGGCACCTCCTCGCCTGAAGAACTCTTCCTTCCCTCTGGAACAGCAGCGCTCCCCGAGCTGGAGGATCCCTCTGCTGGAAAGAATCTCCCGGCTGCTCCCCCGCAGCCTCGGGCCAGCAGGAGCCGGGCAGCCCTCCTGGTGACCCTCCTGGTGCTGACAAGGGCGGCTGGCTGGGCCGGCTCTCGGAGCCACCAACCCCCTCATCCAGAGCTTCCCCCAGAGCCCTGACTCCATCCTGGCCAGGTCCAGGTAAGGCCCAGCTTAGTGGGCGGAGGGTTTGGGCTGGGAAGGGTCTCGTGGTGCTCCTTGCCCGGTCCGGAGCTCGCTGGTCAGTCCTGCGGAGTGGGGAGGCTCAGCGGGGCTCGATGGGTCCTGGTGGCTCTCAGATCCCCAAAATGGGCTGAGACCGACAGAGGGAAGAGCTCCCGGGCGAGCCCGTGGCTCCCTTTGCTTTGTGGCAGGAGGCCGTCCCGCTGGCTGGCCCCCGCGCTGGTCAAGGGCCTGGCGTCCGAGCGGAGCCGTGGGCCGGAGCAGCCGGACAGGAGCCCCCCTGGGCCACCCCAGAGCCACAGGTGAGTGCTCAGGTGGGGGGAAAGCTCTCACACACGGTCTGGGGTCCCACGGGGCTGTAGGGAAAGGCACCGTCACCCCATAACTGCACCCCATAACTGCATCCTGTAACTGCATCCATCGTACCACTGCACTCACTGTACACTACTGCCATACCCTGATCCTAACTGCATCCTGTACACTGCGCCCATAACTGCACCCTGTAAACTAACGCACCCCGTACTCCTAGCACCCCGTAACTGCACTACTGCTCGCCTAACTGCACCTTACTGCCCTGTAACTGCATCCTGTAACTGCATCCTGTAACTGCACCCGCATAACTGCATACCATCGCTAACTGCACCCCATAACCTGCACCCCATAACTGCCATCCGCATGTTGTTTCACAGTATCAAGTAAGCCCTTGGACTTCCTGCTATCCCAACGGGGAATTAGGTGGGCCTCCATCCCTCTAGTGCAGCAGCAAAGAAGCAACAGCATACCAGGCCCCCCCCCTGCCATATTGGGATGGTGCTTCCACCGCAGCCTTGCGCTCCTGCTCTTACCCTGCTCTCCATCTCATGGGCACTTCTGACAAACCAATTCAATCTGGAAAACCAAGAGTGAGGCAGAGTGGTCCTTTCCATAAGGATGTGTCAGAAATCCTGAAGAGCTTGGCTGTCAGCCTGTTTTAGGATGGCAGATTTAGGAAGGGGTTTACCATCTTTAGGAAGGGTTTAGTGATTTGAAGAAGCTTCCTGGAACTTCCTGCCCTGCCTGCACGCTCCCCTGACACATCCCTGCTGCCTGAAGAGAGATGGAAGATAGGAAAACAAAAGCAAATACTAACATTTCAGCCTGTTTATTAAAAAAGTTTACAAAATGATGAGTGAAAGACAGATAATGATGCATCGTATAGTTAGTGCCAGGGAAAATGCTCTAAATTAAAGTCCTCAAATATGAAAAGAATCTAACATTTACATAAGACAGTTATGTTATGTTATTTAAAATGTCACTTCATTAATTAAAAGTGTATTTTTTTTGGTTTTAAATACCATGTAATTGAAGGCATCTTCTATAGTTAAACCCCTTGGCAAATATGCTTTTCATAATTCTAGCCAGTAATTTATTAACATGCATACCATCTCATTGAAATATTAATGACTTCAATAATAAGTACAAGGGGCTTTTTTAAATGATCAATATGAATTCCAAAGCAGATTCCTGCGACTGGTGCCTACGAGAATCTCAGGTACTGGGGGTGGACTGGGAGGAGGTGCTGAGCCAAGCCCCAGGCTTTGCTGGTGACACCAAAAATTTCCAGGAATGGGGACACCGGTGGGCGAACGGGGTGCTGCAGTCCCACCAGTTGGGGTCACAAAGAAGGAAGGATGCCAGCAGGAACTCTGGACGGACCCCCGACCCGTCTTGCTAGGCACCTCCTCACACCCAACAAGCCCTGCTTAGATAGATGGAGGCTGAAGGGCAAAGTCTTGGGGCAGTGAGGCAGCAGAGGCTGGGCCTGACACGGCCACAGCTGAGCCTTGCAGCCTCCATTAGAGAACAGCCCAGGGTAAATTAACTCCTTTAACGAACCATCCAGCACAGAGTTATTAACTGGCTCATAATAAACCCCAGCACAGCACTGTACCTGCTGCCATCCCACTGGGCTACAGAACCCCACTACACCAGCAACAAACCCCCATCCTGCAGGAACAAACCATCTCTAGTGCCCCAGGCAGGGCCTTTGATCACACCCATGACCCCTCCACCCCCGGGGTCTCTCTCTGCTCCCTCAGCCCTGGCAGGACCCCCAGATGCCTCTCCCCCATCCTTTGGGCCCCTTGTGCCAGAGACTGGGATTAGTCTGATGGCAGCAGCACCTGAGGAACTGAGCAGGGAAGAGCACGTGTTCCCACATGTGGCAAACGGGGAAGCAAACTCAGGAACGCTCAGCCAACCCTCAGAAAGCAAACCAGTGCCTGTGGGAAGCAGCACGCTGGAAACACATCACCTCTGTGCTCTGTCATAGTGCTGGAGCACAGAGCAGGGCAGACTGCAAGTGAGGGGCTCCCCCAGGGACCCCAGAATGCCCAACAAGGCCAAGGCCAAGCACCCTGTAGCGTGCACCCCCTTGGCTACGCCCTGGGCAACCCTTGCTGGGAGGAACCCTGGTGCTCCCAGTGCCCTGGGCCACCTCAGCTGCCAAGGCGACCAAGGTCAGGATCACATCCCTCCTGGATTGCAAACAGTGAGATGAATGCTGGAAATGCTCAACAGCAGCCAGGGGACCCTGGGGAGGTGATTGCAAACTCTGCTTTCCTTTTTCAGTTGTTTTGAGCCAGGACAAGCTAAAGAGACATTAAATCTTTGAAGGCAAAGGATTCTAAGTTGGGTTATCCTCTGGCTGTGCTGGCCTAGGTTCAGGGTGACTTGGATCACCCTAGGATGGAGATCCGGTTGTAGAAGAGCCAACAACCCCAAAAAGACTCAGCACATGACCCTGGGGCTTTTCTCATGGCCCTGACTTACCCCTGCACCTTCCAACCTTTTCCATGGGAACACAACACAGAGACTAGTGCGAGCAGCCCCATCTCAATTCGAGACACCACGATCTCACACACAAACCCTGACACTAGCATAACACCCTACACCAATCAAAAGACCAAACTCATGTAGCCATTTGCAGGGAAAGGTACAAACAAAACGCCCAAGGTAGAGCAGAAAATAGGGGGAACACTATGTCTCACACAACAAACGTTCCCAGAGCGTAGGAGAGAGATACCACATCAAGCACTATATCCAAGTCCCACCGCTGCGGCACCCAGCAAACGGCGCAACCAGGACTGCCTACACTAGCAAACAGCCACGCACCACAAGATGTGAGGAGACAAGATAACATATAGAGTGAATCAGTGAATCACCAATATTGATGAGTAACGAGTATATAAGGACCACCCATTGAGAAACGAAGCTACCAAATGAGCTGCTAGACAAAGCCATCTGGCTACGCTCCGAGCCTCGACGAGCCGATCACTATGGGGATCGAGTACGAATCTAGTCCAACCACCACGATCCACCTCACACTGGGGACTGAGACAGGCCACACCTAGAAGCCGGAATGGAGAACAGAGCCGAAATGAGGGTTACTTAAAGAGCCTCGAAAACCAGCAGCCAAGGCATCCCAGACGCGCTGCTGCCAACACTGACGTAACAAGCATGCCTGCCACCGAAGAGACGGACCAATGCAAAAATTACACACGAGCACCCGGAGGAACCGCACAACGGATGGAACCCCATAACCTGCACACCGCCGCGGTAACTGCACCCCGTAATCTCACCCCATACACCTGCACCACGAGTACAACTGGCCCGCGCCATAGGCTACTGCATAACCTGATAACTGCACCCCTGTAACTGCACCCCAATACACTGGCACCCGAGCTACTAGTACCAGAACGCCTGTACTGACCCTGTAGACTGACACACCATAGGCACCTGAATCCTGTATACTGCGCCCCATAAAACTGCTCCTTGTCACATGCATCCATTGTACCAGCGCACCCATAAATGCACCCCATACCACGACGCAATCCTGTATACTTGAACGACCCAATAGTGGCGCCCCATAAGATGCGCGCACATAAAGCTCTCAGCCGCAGTAACTGCATCCTGTAACTGCATCCTGTAACTGCATCCTGTAACTGCATTCCTGTAACTGCACTAACCTGACCTAACTGCACCCTGTAACTGCACCCCATAACTGCATCCTGTAACTGCACCCCATAACTGCACCCTCCGTAACTGCCACCCCGTAACTGCACCCCTAACTGCACCCCTGCCCTAACTGCACCCCGTAACTGCACCCCCAGTCAACTGCACCCCGTAAACTGCACCCCGTAACTGCACCCCCCGTAACTGCACCCCGTAACTGCATCCTCCGTAACTGCACCCCGTAACTGCACCCCATAACTGCACCCCGTAACTGCACCCCATAACTGCACCCCGTAACTGCACCCCAGTAACTGCACCCCTGTAACTGCACCCCAGTAACTGCACCCCGTAACTGCACCCCGTAACTGCACCCCTGTAACTGCACCCCGTAACTGCACCCCATAACTGCACCCCCCGTAACTGCACCCCTAACTGCACCCCGTAACTGCACCCCATAACTGCACCCCAGTAACTGCACCCCGTAACTGCACCCCAATAACTGCACCCCATAACTGCACCCCGTAACTGCACCCCATGTAACTGCATCCCATCGTAACTGCACCCCTGTAACTGCACCCCGTAACTGCACCCTGTAACTGCACCCCATAACTGCATCCCATAACTGCACCCCATAACTGCACCCCATAACTGCATCCCATAACTGCATCCTGTAACTGCACCCCATAACTGCACCCCATAACTGCACCCTAACTGCACCCATAACTGCACCCCATAACTGCACCCCATAACTGCACCCATAACTGCATCCTTAACTGCACCCTGTAACTGCATCCTTAACTGCACCTTAACTGCACCCATAACTGCACCCCATAACTGCACCCCATAGGATCCCCCTCTCCTTGCTGGGCTTTCAGGGACCCTGAGCCTCTGCTTGCCTGGGCCCAGACGTTTTTGGGAGAATTTTTAGCGTTTTCTTGTGTGCGTTCCGGGCCCGTGGCAGTTCGTTTTGGGTTGTGGCCGTAGCTGTTTGCTCACAGGAGCGGGGTCAGCACGTACAGGGGTTTTGGGATCCCCCGTCCCTCCCCGCAGGATCGGGGGTCAAGTGCTGTCCTTTCCCCTTCCTCCCTCCCCAAACCCTGGAACGGTTTTTGGCTGCTTCCCTCGTGCCCTCTGTGTCACCTCCGGTGTCCCCACACCTCCCGCTCCGCTCCGGCTCTGTCAGGGTCCCTCCCCAGGTGCCACCCCCGCCACCAGCAGGTCCCCGTGTCACCAATCCCCTCCCCCCCGAGCCCCTGAGGACCCTCGGGGTCCCCACGAGGCGAGTCCCCGATGCCATCGGTGCCGCAGGGCGGTGCGGGCGCTGTGTGACCACACGGGCACCGCCGAGGGCCACCTGAGCTTCCACAAAGGGGACATCCTGGAGCTGCTCTCCACCGTGGATGAGGACTGGATCCGCTGCTGCCATGGAAACACCAGCGGCCTGGTTCCCGTCGGTTACACATCCCTGATTTTGTGAGGAGGAGGAGGAGGAGGAGGAGGCGGGAGGGACCCGCGGGAGCTCCGGGAAGGGAGGGGACATCTCCTGCCACCTCCGGGGCTGGCAGCTCCCCGGGGGGACCCTGCCCCGCGCCTGTCACTGCTACTCCTTCGCATGACGTCGCCGTCTGCCACCACCGCGTCTCCCGGAGCCGCTGGCACCGCGCTGCGGCTCCTTTTTGGGAGCGGTTCCTCCGCCCACCCCCGTGCCAGGCCAGGGACTGGCCCTTCCCCCGCCTGGCCGCCACTGTCCCCACGCCTTGTCCCCGTGCCATCGCGTCCCGCCACCGCTGTCACCTCCCCGTGCCCCGCTCTCTCCACCCCGGGGGTGGCCCCGCCGTTCCCCGCCACCGCCGCGCAGCCCCAGCACTCTGTAAATAAATAGTTGTAAGCGCAGGAATGAGCTCGTTCCACGGAGGGGGGGAAAGCTGGAAATAAAAGGTTGTGACTCACGAGACCGCGCGTGTGAATGGAGCGGTGGCGTGGGGAGGGCTGGGGGTGGCCGTGTGACCCGGCCCGATGTGGGTGGCCTGGCCCGATGTGGGGGCCGGGCGGCGCTGTGCTGGGATGAGAATGGTCCAGGGGCGACGCCAGTGGGCTGGGGGTGGTGTGGGATGAGGAAATGGTCCAGGGGGAGCGGTCAGTGCGGGCTGGGGGTGGTGTGGGATGAGGAAATGGTCCAGGGGGAGCGGTCAGTCGCGGGCTGGGGGTGGTGTGGGATGAGGAAATGTCCAGGGGGAGCGGCCAGTGTGGGCTGGGGGTGGTGTGGGATGAGGAAATGGTCCAGGGGAGCGGTCAGTGTGGACTGAGGCTGCCCTGGGATGAAGAATCGCTCCAGTGGAGCACCCTGGGCTGCTGGGGAAAGAACATTCTTTCAGGGGAGCGGTCAGTGCGGAGCTAGCAGCTGCTTGGGGAGAACTCGCTCCCTCAGGGAGCACCCGGGCTAATGTTGAGAGAGGAAATGGTCCTAGGGAGAAGCACCCGGGGGCCTGTGCACCGGGATGCAAACGAAGTCGCTCCAGCGGGAAGCATCCGGGGCCTGGTGTGAGATGAGGAAATGCTTTCAGGGGGACCCGGGCCGGTGCTCTGGCGGGCTGTGCTGGAGGCGGAAAATGTGTCCAATCCGGGAGCAGGTTGGGCGCCTGGTGAAGGATAGAGAAATCGCTCCAGGAGAGAAGCGGACTGAGCGGGCTTGCCCCCGGTTATCTGGGCACGAAAGAAACGCTTTCCAGAGGGATCAGCCGGTGCGGAAGCTGGGGATGGTGTGGGATGAGGAAAAGGCTCACAGTGGGAGCAGTTGGGGGGTGTGGGATGGGGAATCGCTCCAGTGGGAGGCACCCGGGGCTGTGCTGGGTGAGGAATTTTCAGGGGAGAGCCACGCGTCAGTGTGGGCTGAGGGGTGGCGGTAGGGATGAGGAATGCTCCAGGGGGAGAGTTGGGGCCTGGTGTAGGATGGAAGAACCATCCTCAGCGGAGAGCAGCCGGAAGCGGGCTGGGCTGGTGGGATGAGGAAATTCTCCAGGGGGAGCGTCAGTGTGGGACTGGAATGGTGTGGGATGGAGGAATCCAGTCCAGGAGACGCAATTCGGCGCTGTGCTGGGAATTGAGGAAATTCTCCAGGTGAGAACCATCAGAGATGGAACTGAGGTCGCAGTGGGATAAAAATTCGCTCCCACAGTACGGGAGCGGTCAGTGCAGATTGGGGGTGGGTAGATGGGCATGTTGTGACTGCTCCATCGGCGAGGCCTCGGCGTGCTGGCATCCGGGATCCGCTCCATCGGCTTGGGGTCGTCGGCTGGCTTCCCAGCATCCCCGGGCGCACCGTCCCAGCCCCGACCCGTCGTCCCTCTCCTCCCCTCTTCCGCCTCCTTTTTTCTCCTCCTCCTCCCAACTTTCGGTCCCCTGCCCCGCCCACGAGGCACCGCAACCGACTCGAGAACGCCTGGCCCTCCGTGGTGGCTGCTGCGGCGCCATCCCTGACCCAGACCGCAAGGGGCAAGAGTTGCAGGGCTGCTTCCCACAGGGCCAGTGAGTCGCGAAGAAGAGCCTCCTGCAGCCCCGGGCTGCCACCAAGCAGTACCCAAAATAACAAATATCAATCGCTCTGCCGCAGATGCCCGACACGGTGGGCCACTGCTCCAGTGTGCGCACACCCATCTCAGGGGCCGCGAGCTCCCTGGCTTTCCAGGGAGTCGCATAAAACCAGGACATGACAAAACTCAAGGCCACTCCCAGGGCCCAGACCCACTCTGCTGCAGCCTTGGGGCACGAGGCTCGCTGGGCATGGGCAGAGCACAGCCCGGCCAGGACAGCCCAGCAATGCTGAGAAGGGACGTGTCATCCCCGGTGTGACATCCCTGAAGCGAGCAAATGCCGCTTCTCACACAGCAGATGGCAAATCCTGCAGCAGGGAGGGGAAGAGGGGTGCCCATTAGCACCCCCAGCTATCGCCTTAACTCTGCAGCTCCCTTCTCAGGGCTGCGAGCCAGCGCCAGGCTCTAGGCTCTCCCCTCCACCACTCTCTTCCTGCCAGCTCCAGACACCCCCAAGGACACCCCACACAAGCAGGGGCCAAGCTCTGAGTCCTGTCCCCAGCCCTCTGCACCCTGCCCCACCGGTCATTGCTCCAAGAGAAACCGCAGTCTTCAGACACATAAGAGAGAGACCCCGAGAATTCATTAACGTCACATACACTAATATTTCTGGACATTTAAATTATATACAAATAACAAGCCCAAGCACAAGTCTGCTTTTAAGCCAAGTATAGTTCAAAATGCTACAAATTAGACTTGCCCACGAGTGCTCTTCTCAGATCCAGAGTATATTATCTACATATTTGGTCTAATTGTGTAATATCTGATATATTTCAACTTCTTAACTCTATTTTCTCTGTCTTCGTGTCATGGGATTTTACCCAGCAATGTAGGTTGGGTGGATAATCTCACACAGGTCTTTCTTTGCATAGCTCCTCATTAATTATCACCCTCTGCCAGCGCCACCCTCCAAGGTCTGCTGCCCCCGACCTAAAGGTTTTCCAGAACTCTCACATTCCCGCCCTCGCAGCTCCCCACAATGTCCCACCTGCTCGAATATTCAATACTCAACACAAAAATATCATATAAATCATCACCAAAAAATAATCCCATAATAAAATTCAGGGTCCCACAGCTGTGCCCTGAGCCAGGGATGTTTCCCCCCTCCTGGGCTCCTGTTTGGAACTTCCAGGTCCAGACCATCCTGCTCCTCCCCGCTGGACCCCAGGACCCCTGCAGCCCAGTGTGGACCAAAGGGACCCCAACGCAGCCCCATGCGTGCTCTCCTTGGTCACGACACAGCAGGGCGCGACTGCGTGCTGCTCCCACTTCGGTCGGGCATCGTCGTGCGTGCAGCAAACCCACACCCTTTCTCTCTCTTACAGCCTGCCTGATAAGGAGCCGCTCCCCTGGGGGATCAGTCCCTGTCCCCACGCTAACAAGTGATCACGCACAAACAGAGGAAATAGCCTCAAGTAGCACCAGGGGAGGTTTAAATCGGACATGATGGAGAATTTCTTCACTGAAACGGGTTTCCATAGCCAATGTCGTTGGATCTCAGGGACTGCCCAGGGAGTCCATACTCCGCACCAGAAACAGAATATCCCTCCCCCCTGTCATGGGCATCGCCCTGACGATGTCGCGGGTCTGTTCCATCCCCTCCTTCCCACAGGGCGCTCGCACTCGGCACACAGACTATTTGTCCCCAAGCCGCTCCTCAGGCGCCCAGGAGCAGCGCTGCGAGACTCTTCCACCCGATGCTGTCGTCTTCGCGTCCCTCTGGCGTCACAATCTTTCACTCTTATCTCCAGCCTCCCGCGGGATATGCTTTTTTCTCTGGGGCTAATTTTTTTATTTCTTTTCTTATCGGATTCCCTGCCGACACTCCGGCCCCGGCCCGACGGAGCAGCGGCGGCAGCGCGGACCGACAGTGCCACCTGCTGCTGCTGCCGGCACCGAGGGACGGAGAGGGATGGAGAGAGGGACGGAGAGGGGAACGAAGCTGACAACGTGGACTCCCTGTCACGACCTCTCAGTCCGGCACTCCACCACGGGCGGTTGGTGCACGGGAGCGCCGTGCACCCTCGCCGGCGACTGCTGGAATGCTGGACCCGCGCGATGCTTCCTTGCGGGGAGGCGACAAGATGCTACTATGGGCCGAGCCCTCGGGCACCAGGCAACGGAAGAGAGTCTACCGATAGATCTCTCTAGAATTCTTGTGATTGAATTACCGAGCTGCTTCCTCACTCTGGAAGTCTCGCTTCAGAGACGCACCCAAAAGCCCCATGCCACCAGGCGGGCTGGGGGTCAGTCACAAGGCTCGGAGGCAAGGGCACAACGGGAACGGTCCGGCCCAGGCTCGCGGTCGGGGGGAGGCCTGCAAGGAGGCACGAAGGATCACTGCACACCGCTGATGGGATGCTTACCAGGCAGACCCCGGGCCATCGACTTCCCACATACCACAACGAGAATGACCTTCGTAGCTCCACACAGGGAGCTGAGGGCAGCTAACACCATCCTGCTGGCACCAGAGATTATTCACTTAGATTAGGGGTGACAGAGAAGCTCTCTGAAACACCACAGTCCTGCTTCCCCTAAAACCTTGGGGACAATAATCATTTATATTTTTAGTGTTGTGTCTTTTTATTTTCCAAATAGCCACTAGCTCGACAGACCTGGACAAAGATTCGAGGGGAGTGCGCGGGTCAGTATCCTTCCTGGGTGTAGTTAGGATAAAGGTGTACAGTGACATCGAGGGCAAATGCACCCCTGGCGGTGTTTCTACTCATGGACCATAGAAAAGCATAACCACTGTGGACAAGGGACCAACAGGAAACAAACGCTAAAGCCAAAGTCAAAAAGTTGGGACACACCAAGGCAGAACCTTGTATGGGTAACCTTCACTTCACATAGTTAAGTGATGCCCCGAAGATGTCCATACATCTAGGGAGCGTGAGGCGATAGGAAAGAAAATATCCGGATCCGTTACTTATATCCAGCTCTCAATCTCCCCGGGCTGTTTCCTACTATTCTGTGCCGCCACGACCACCGAACAGGAAATCCAACTCGCGACACGAGGAGACAAAACACTCGGCTAGATCATCGCATTACCACAGAACTCTTTAGACAACGGTGTCTCTTGCTATGTATACCAAGTTTTAACATCCACATATTATATAGTTGCTTCTTCTCGTCCAAAATTCTCTGCATAGCGTAACTAATGAAGGAAACGGGAATCATCTAAATTTACCATTTGCCTAATACGGCCGCCTTTGCATAAGAGGAAATAGAATCAGAATCTGAGGAGATATATTGGAAAGTCTCTTTTTGACCTTTCGTGAAGCCTTTTTTTCTTGAGATTCAAATTGTGCCCCTAGTAGGCAGTGTGGGAGCACGGAAGGATCTGAACGTGTGATGAAGGTGTAGACACACACCTGCAATAGAAAGTACGCCAAGAGGAGAACACGCATCACCGTAGGAGTGGGTGGGAAACACAGTAGAAAGAAAATTTCACCCCAAAAAAAAAATATAGTCAGAGCCTTTGCAGGAATTAATTAAATACAAATATAAAGAGAAAATTAAGTCTCATGCTTAGGTGGGGGGAGAAAAGGGATATTTTCTGAGTTTAATTAACCTCTTTTTGCCAAGAACAATGAAGAGGAAGGGGGAAGGGAGGGAGAGGAGAGCAGAAACCCCTAATTGTTTTGCCTTGCAGGAGATAATTACAGGAGCTGGCCGGGTCAGGGTCTGCCCACGCGGGTTTGGGGTGCGTGGGTCCGGCCTGTGCACGTGCTGGGATTGTGTGCACATAATAGCTCATTTGTTGGTTCTGATTGGCACAGCAAAGGCAATAATTGGGCTTAGACCCACGTGGCAGGACAACTGGGGCCTCCAGGCAACTGCGTGCATGCCCCTGGGAACTTACACACGACCACCGAATCTTGTGGAATTTAATGGATTCCAAAATGTCCCAACTTTGTGTCAACCGTCCACCCAGTCACAGCACCCTCGCCAACCGCCAATGCCGTAGGGAGTGGTGACTGAAAGGAGGCATGTACCACTAAGTCTCTCCCCCAAAACCTCGGAGCCACCAAATCTGCCAGAGCGAGAGCTCAGAGACCACAGGGGTCGAGCCACGAAGAATACTTCGTGCTGTAAGAATGTTAAATTCCAGTACCAACTTCCAATG
>VKON01001116.1:8690-30456 GCA_009741485.1 Malurus cyaneus samueli | reverse complement strand
GCTCCTCCTCCTCCTCTCCTCCTCTGTCAGCAGCTGCTCGGATTTCAGCTTGGATGACTCCCCGGTCTCCGTGTACTGCAAGGAGTTGGCCAGGGAAGAGTCCCAATCTCCTGACAAGCAGCTCGACGTCATTCCCGCAGAAAACGCCCGGGATGGCGAGGCTGTGGCTGCCCAGGACAGGACGTGTGAAGGGAGAGATGCCAACCACAACTCGCCGGTGCTCCGGAGAGCCCCCACCGCAGCCAGCAAGAGCCCGGACAGCCTCTGCAGCAACAACTCGCTCGACTCTCAGTGCGACGAGCTCTCTCCCGGCTGCCACCAGGCACCCCGAAATGCCACCAATCTCACCCTCACCTGTCTTCACCGAGGCTTCCACCACGCTCCAGGGGGAGTTTTTGCGCTGGCCAGTGATGACATCCTTCTGGAAGGGCTTCAGCCCGTCCTCCACCAGGGCGTAGAGAGCGGGGCACAGCGTGTGCAGCAGCAGGTAGCCCACGTCGGGGTTGAGCCGGCTGTCCCCGAGCTGGGCCTGGGGGAGAACGGGAACGGGGAGGGAGGGATGGGGAACAGCTGGCCTGATCCTGCTGGGAGGAGGGGATCCTACCCTGGACTCCCCAATCCTCCAGCCCCCCAGCCAGGCCCACTCCAGCACCAGCAGCCCAGCCCAGGACTCCCCAAAATCCTCCAGCCCATCCAGCCCAGCGGTCCCCAAAATCCTCCAGCCACCCGCCCCAGCCCAGCCGGCCCAGCTCAGCCCAGCCCAGTCTCACTTTCGTTGTGCCGTGCTGAAGTGGGCGATCACCTTATCCACGGCGGAGCTGACGGCGACCAGCAGCGCTGGGGACGGAAAGTTGAAGGAGAGAAGGGTCAGTGTGGCACTGATCACCGCCACCGGAGCCTGCAGAGCCCGCGGGGACCGAACCGGACCGGAGCCGCAGCCGGGACCTCGGCTCGCCAGAATCACCTGCCGGGGATGGGCGCGGCCGGGCCCGGGACGGGCAGCGCTGCCGGTCCCTGCCCGCGCTGTCCCGCTTGTTGCTGCCTGTCCCTGTACCGCCCAAGGACCGGCCCCTCACCCTCGCCCCCACCCCGCAAGAACCGCCCCATCCTCTTGCGTTCCCTTCTCCCCGCGGGCGGGCGGCTCCAGCGGCGGCTGCGGCGGCGCCCGGGCGGCTCCGGGGCGAGCGGCTCGGCCTGGCTGGAGACAGCGGGGCGGGGTCAGCGGGCGGCGGGCCGGAGCGCTGCCGGGCCCGGAGGGCGGGGCCGGCGGGAGCCCCGATCGGGCCGTCATGGAGCGCGGGCGCGGGGCCAGGCGGGGGCGGGCGGAGAGCGGCTGGAGCCGCCGGGGAGCGGGGGCCCGGCAGCCGGCGACGGTCGGGCCGCCAGCGGCGGCGATCGGGAGATCTCGGCGTGCGGGCCGCGAGCCCGGGAGCCCCGGACGTCTCCACCCCGGAGACAACGCCCCGGCCGTGCCCCGGGACCGCCCACCGCCCGTAAACAGGGCCCGGGACCGCTGGCCCGGGACTGCTCCCGCCGGAGACACAGCCGGACCGCTCCACCGCGGCGACAGCCCCGCCAGGCAGCCCAGCCCGGACGGGACCCTGCGCTCCGCCCGCAGGGACCCCGGCCCACGCCTTCTGCCCGGTGAGCCTTCTCCACCATCCCTGGGCTCCTCGGCGATGGCTGCAGGCTCGGCCGGGTCTCCTCTCAGTGGTGGCCGTCCTGGGTGCCAGCACCGGTCCCCCCAGGGGTGCGGGGGTCCCCAGCCCGTGCCATCCCCGGGGGCACGCCGGGGTCCGGCTCGCTCTCCGCTGGCCCTTGGGCTGCCTGCGGCACTGCGGGACCGCAGCTCTTTGAAGGTGGTCACTCTCTCTGGACGGGAGGCCTGGCTGGCTGTGCTGGGGCTGGGCGGGGGCGGGGTGGGGTCGGGCTTTTGCTCATAGCAGTCTTGCAGGCGAACACGATCAGCAGTCCTGCGTCAACCCTGGCCTGGGCGGCGTGGGCCACGTCCTCTTTCCTCCGCTGGCCAGCTCGGAAGGAGGTGATGGTCTTGGTGCCCGTGTCGGCTTTGGGCTCTGCGCCGCTGCTCCGCTCGGTGCGCGTTGGGATCTGCAGCGCCGCCGGGGGCACGGCGGGGGGAGCTGCCGGCGGGGCCGCGGCTCCGGAGCACCGCTGGATCCGGGGTCCCGCCGTTGGTACCGGGGGTGCTGCCGGCGCGGCATCGCGCTCGGGGATGGGGTTGCAATTGGGGTCTAGGTCAGTGTGGGTGCCGGCGGTGCCCTGCGCTGCTGGGCCGGGAGAGAGCTCGTCGCACTGGGAGTCGAGCGAGTTGTTGCTGCAGAGGCTGTCCGGGCTCTTGCTGGCTGCGGTGGGGGCTCTCCGGAGCACCGGCGAGTTGTGGTTGGCATCTCTCCCTTCACACGTCCTGTCCTGGCCCACAGCCTCGCCATCCCGGGCGTTTTCTGCGGGAATGACGTCGAGCTGCTTGTCGAGATTGGGATCTTCCCTGGCAACTCCTTGCAGTACACGGAGACGGGAGTCATCCAAGCTGAAATCCGAGCAGCTGTGACAGAGAGGAGGAGAGAGAAGAAGAAAAGGGGATCACAAGGGGAAGCTGCCTCCTCCTCGTTCCGCTGTGCAGGCAGGGGAATTCCTCTTGCACCGCCTGATTCTGCCGAGCGTCTCCGGCTCCGGGGCGTGCGACTCGGCAGCGGATTTCACGAGGGGCTGTTGGAATTTCAGCTCACGGTTCTCGGGCACTGCGTCCCCTTACTGGAGCCATCGGTGCCTACTGGGTGCGGCAGTGCAGAGGGAGATGTGCTGCAGGTGGATGTGGTTGAGGTTGCACAGGAGGCCTTTCTTTGGAGCCAGCATGGTGCTGCCTCGCTGCCGGGGCGCCCGGGAAACCAGCAGCTCCTCTCTTCACACCATCCAGCTCCCTGCAGCACCAAACACCCTCCTGGTAGAAGCGCCAACCGAGAGAAGCGGATGGCCGTGACCTTGTGGCAGGGCCTGGCACTGGATCTGGGGACGGATGGAGATGTGCCCCAAAAAGGGCTGCCCGAGAGAGGGGGTGCCCCAAGCTTCCTGCCTGACTCGGCTGCGGTGCAGCAGGTCCCGGTGGAGCACAGCCTGGGAATGATCCCAGCAAGATCGGCTGGGTGGATTCCCTCGAGGGTCGGGAGCATCTCGGGATGCCGTCAAGGAGAAAACCTTGGAGCCCGCCGAGGAGAGGGCGGGTGTCCCGGCGGGGGCGGTGGCATCGCGGGCGCTCGGGGACCGGGGCTTGGCCGGAAGACCCCGGCCCGGGAAGCGCTGCAGACCGCCGCCTGCACCACGGGCCCGGCCTAACCGGGGAAACCCGGCCCGGCCCCAGGCACCTGCTGGAGGCGCCGGGCAGGAACGGGCAGCGGAGACAGCGGGAGGGCGGCACCGAGCATGGCTAGCACCGAGCATCCGCAAGATCCAGCATCCCCGGCCCTGAGCATCCGGTTCGAGCCCCCCGGCTCTGGAGCATCCCCTGCTCCGATCACATCCGGTCCCGCCCGTCTCCCCGTCGAGCATCCTCCGGCCTGCATCCCCCGGCCTCTGGGATCTAGCTCTGAGCATCCCCCGATTCCGAGATCCCCAGGCCCGATCTCCCCGGTCGAGCATCCCGACCTGAGCTCCCGTTCCGAGCATCCTCGCTTGAGCTCCCGGCCGATCCCTGATTCCGATCATCCCCATTCGATCCCCATTTCCGAGCAACCCTATTCCGAATATCCTCGATTCCGAGCATCCTCCGGCCCTGAGCATCCCCCGGCTTGAGATCCTCCTAGCTCCTCGATTCCGAGCACCCCGGCCGAGCATCCCGGCCGGGCATCCCCCGGCTCATTCGAGCATCCTTCCGATTCCGAGAATCCCCCGGCTCTGGGCATCCGCAAGCTTCGAGCATCCCCGGCCCCGAGTCCCCAGTTCCGAAAATCCTCCCGGCCTGAGCATCCCCGGCCCCGGGCGAACACCGCGGCCGCGCAAACGCGGCCCTCCTGGGCGCGCTTCCATCCCTCCATCCCGCCTCCATCATCCCGGCCCGTCCCCGCTACCTCGGCGCTGCGGCGGCGAATGCGGCTGCGGAGGGAGGGAGGACGCGGCCCCGCGCCCTCCGGGAGCCGCCGTCCCGCCCCGCCGGCGGCGGTGCTCCGGGATCCCCCACCCCGGAAAATACCGTCGCCCTCCCGCCCTGTCCCCAGCCAACACCAGACAGCGCCGCACCTACAATAACTTATATTTATTGCACAGCCCGGTATCTACAATAACTTATATTTATTGACACGCGGCCCGGCACTACAATAACTTATATTTATTGACACAGGCCCGGGGGGAGAGCGCTGAACCGCCCCGGCCATCCCATCTCCCCCTCTACACCCGCCCGGGCCCTTCCCAGGGCGGAGCGTCCAGCCGGGGGTGACTCCCTCGGCGCCTCAGCTCCCTGCCAGCCCCCTCCATCACTTCTGCCGCTGTAGATTCTGTGCGAGGTCCAGGAAGATTTCGCGGGCAGGCGCTGGGCGTGCTTGGCGATCAGCTCCTGCAGCCGCCGGTAGCTGCTCTCCTCGTACTCCCGGAACGCCGCTCATGCCCAGGGTGTTGTACAGCTCCTTCACCTTGGCCACCTTCTCGGGCTCCTTGCAGCCGTAATTCTCCTGAAAACACCCAGAGGGTAGTCGTCCTGCTCGCAGGGGACAGGAGTTATGTTTGGATCAAGAGCTCTGCTGAGCTTTGCTCAGTGCTCTGTTGCTCTGTTCGAGCTTTGTTTCAGCTCTGTGAGGCTTTTGTCTTTACTCTGTTCGATCTCTGTTAGGAGCTCAGAGCTTTCAGGCTTCAGGGTTTGTTAGCTCTGCTCAGGCAGTTTGTCAGCTCTGCTCAGGAGTTTTGTTCAGCTCTGCTCAGGAGCTTTGTTCAGCTCTGCTCAGGAGCTCTGCTCGAGCTCTGTTCGCCCGGTCACCTGGGCAGTGACAGCGTGTGTTTTTCACCCCGCAGGCCCCAACAGCCGCTCGCTGCACTCCCTGTGCTGGCACGTGGCCGGGCTGGCCCCGCTCTGCAGCACCAGGCAGAAGTTCCATGCCTTTATCCTCGGCCTTTTGAAGTGAGTGCTGACCCCCGGCCCTGCTGCTGGGGCGCGATGGGACAGTCCCCGATTTGGGGTCTGATTTGGGGTCTTTTTGTGTTATTCAGCATCAAACAGCTGGAGCTGTGGATATCTCAGCTGAACAAGAGCCCAGGTAAGGACACGGTGCCCAGGAGCTCCTTCACACCTGCCCAGCTGACAATCCCAACTAGGGTTGGAATTCATCAATGCTGGGATGGATTTTCCGTGCTGGGATGGATTTTATGTGTTGGGATGGATTTCCATCACTTCCCATGGTGCACCTGCAGCACAGGAGGTTGCCTGGTGATCTCAAACAGCCCACTGGCTCTTGAGGGGGAAATGTGGCACCTGTCCCACCTGTCCCTGTCCCTGTCCCTGTCCCCGCAGGTGTGATCTCCGTGCTTTACTCCCCGACGGCCTTCTTCGCCCTGAGCCAAGGCCCTCTTCCCCACCTCGCCGACGAACTGCTGCTGCTCATCCAACCCCTGTCGGTGCTGACTTTCCACCTGGACTTGCTCTTCGAACACCACCACCTCTCCGTGGACGTCCGGCCCTTGTCCCGCCGGCCGGAGTCGCCGCTGTCCCGCGCCCGTCACTGCGGGGCCGCGTCTCTGCACAGCCCGGAGGATGAGACCCCTCCAGGGGCTCTGGGCAGGATGGGGGGCGCAGGGGGCACCCCGAGGGTGCGGCCCCAAACCTCCATGGGTGGGCTGGTCCCCACCCCGCCCGTGGGGGCTGCCCTGCACCAAACCTTCCAGCACGTTCTGCGCTGGGGTGACCAGCTCGGCCGCGCCCTGCTGGGGTCTGACAGCGCCCCGGAGAGCCGGGGGCCCGAGCAGGGCTCTGCGGGCACTGGGGCTGGCCTGGGCGGCTGGTGGGGCCAGCTGAGCCAGAGCTCCAGGGTTTACACTGCTCCCAGCAAGGAGAAGTTCCCTTTGGTGTGGTGGACGAAGCTGCGGGCGGCTGCGGGGGATCCCGGCCCGGGTCAGGCTGTGCAATCCCAAACTTCCCCGGCTGAGCCCCGAGGGACGGAGCTGCAGCTGCTGCAGACCAAAACCATCCCCGAACGCTCCGGCCCAAAGCCCTGCAGCAGCACGGACACCTCGGGCACCTCCTCGCCTGAAGAACTCTTCCTTCCCTCTGGAACAGCAGCGCTCCCCGAGCTGGAGGATCCCTCTGCTGGAAAGAATCTCCCGGCTGCTCCCCCGCAGCCTCGGGCCAGCAGGAGCCGGGCAGCCCCTCCTGGTGACCCTCCTGGTGCTGACAAGGGCGGCTGGCTGGGCCGGCTCTTCGGAGCCACCAACCCCTCATCCAGGAGCTTCCCCCAGAGCCCTGACTCCATCCTGGCCAGGTCCAGGTAAGGCCCAGCTTAGGTGGGCGGAGGGTTTGGGCTGGGAAGGGTCTCGTGGTGCTCCTTGCCCGGGTCCGGAGCTCGCTGGTCAGTCCTGCGGAGTGGGGAGGCTCAGCGGGGCTCGATGGGTCCTGGTGGCTCTCAGATCCCCAAAATGGGCTGAGACCGACAGAGGGAAGAGCTCCCGGGCGAGCCCGTGGCTCCCTTTGCTTTGTGGCAGGAGGCCGTCCCGCTGGCTGGCCCCCGCGCTGGTCAAGGGCCTGGCGTCCGAGCGGAGCCGTGGGCCGGAGCAGCCGGACAGGAGCCCCCCTGGGCCACCCCAGAGCCACAGGTGAGTGCTCAGGTGGGGGGAAAGCTCTCACACACGGTCTGGGGTCCCACGGGGCTGTAGGGAAAGGCACCGTCACCCCATAACTGCACCCCATAACTGCATCCTGTAACTGCACCCCATAACTGCATCACATAACTGTATCCCATAACTGTACCCTGTAAATGCACCCCATAACTGGCACCCATAATCTGCACCGCAGTAACTGCATGCCCCATAACTGCACCCCATAACTGCATCCTGTAACTGCATCCTGTAACTGCGCCCCATAACTGCACCCCATAACTGCACCCGTAACTGCACCGCGTAACTGCACCCCATAACTGCACGCCCATAAACTGCACCCCATAACTTTGCACCTATGCAAACGACCCTGTAATGCACCCCATAACGCACCCTATAACTGTCACCTGTAACTGTCACCCTGTAACTGCACCCCATAACTGCAGTCCATGTAACTGCGCCCATAACTGCCATCCTTAACGCATCCTGTAACTGCACCCCATAACTGCACCCCATAACTGCACCTGCTAACTGCACCCCCATAAGTGCCCCCATAACTGCACCCCATAACTGCATCCGTAAACTGCCCTTAACTGCAAACCCCATAAACGCATCCTATAACTGCACCCCATAACTGCATCCGTACTGCACCCTGAACGCAACCCCATAACTGCATCCTGTAACTGCACCCCATAACTCGCCCCATAACTGCACCCCATAACTGCATCCTGTAACTGCATCAGCCTGTAACTGCACCCATAACTGCACCCTACTGCATCCCATACTGCAACCCCATAACTGTACCTGTAACTGCACCCCATAACTGCATCCTGTAACTGCACCCCATAACTGCATCCTGTAACTGCATCCCATAACTGCATCCATAACTGCCCGTAACTGCACCCCCATAACTGCACCCATAACTGCGCCCGTTAAGCAATAACTGCACCCATAACTGCCACACCCATAACTGCACCCCATAACTGCATCCCATAACTGCATCCTGTAACTGCCACCCCATAACTGCAACCCCATAACTGACTACCCGCGTAATGCCCCCATAAACTGCATCCTGTAACTGCACCCTGTACTGCACCCCCATAACGCATCCCCATAACTGCACCCCATAACTGCACCCCATAACTGCACCCATAACTGCAATCCCTCATAACTGCACACCATAACTGCACCCATGTAACTGCACCCTTAACTGCACCCCATAAACTGCACCCCATAACTGCACCCCTAACTAGCCCTAACTGCACCCATAACTGCACCCCATAACTGCACTCCATAACTGCACCCCATAAATGCGCCCCATAACTGCACCCTATATCTGCCCCTGTAGACTGCAACCCCAGTAACTGCACCCCATAAACTGCACCCCAATAGGACCCCCCCTCTCCTGCTGGGCTTTCAGGGACCCTGAGCCTCTGCTTGCCTGGGCCCAGACGTTTTGGGAGAAGTTTTAAGCGTTTTCTTGTGTGTGCGTCTCGGGCCCGTGGCAGTTCGTTTGGGTTGTGGCCGTAGCTGTTTGCTCACAGAGCGGGGTCAGCACACGTACAGGGGTTTTGGGATCCCCCGTCCCTCCCCGCAGGATCGGGGAGAGTGCTGTTCTTTCCCCTTGCCTCCCTCCCCAACCGCTGGAACGGTTTTTTGGCTGCTTCCCTCAGTGCCCTCTGGTCACCGTCCGGTGTCCCACACCTCTGCCTCCGCTCCGGCTCTGTCAGGGTCCCTCCCCAGGTGCCACACCGCCACCAGCAGGTCCCCGTGTCACCAATCCCTCCCCCCCGAGCCCCTGAGGCCCTCGGGGTCCCCACGAGGCGAGTCCCCGATGCCATCGGTGCCGCGGCGTGCGGGCGCTGGTGTGACACACGGGCACCGCCGAGGGCACCGACTCCAGACTTCCTGTACAGGGATGGCTCCTGGGAGCCCACTGGTTGGTATCGGTTACGGACTCGATGTGGGAGCGGCGAGACAACAAAGCGACAGTGGACATCTGGCGCCTCTCGCAGCCGTGGAGCTGGCCTGTGCCAGCACAGCGGCCTGGTCCTGTACACTCCTATTGTGAGGAGGAGGAAGAGGAGGAGGAGGCGGGAGGGACCGCGCGGGAGCTCGGGAGGGAGGGGGACATCTGCCTGCCACCTCCGGGCTGGCACTCCCCGGGGGACCCTGCCCCGCGCCTGTCACTGCTACTCTTCGCATGACGTCGCCGTCTGCCACTACCGCCGTCGCTCCCGAGCCGCTGGCACCGCGCCTGCGGCTCCTTTTTGGGAGCGGTTCCTCCGCCACCCGGCCGTGCCAGGCCAGGGACTGGCCCTTCCCCGCCTGCGCCACTGTCCCCACGCCTTGGCCCGTGCAACCGCCGCCACCGCTGTCACCCCCCGTGCCCCGCTCTCTCCACCCGGGGGTGGCCCCGGTCGCGCCACCGCCGCGCAGCCCCAGCACTCTGTAAATAAATAGTTGTAAGCGCAGGAATGAGCTCGTTCCACGGAGGGGGGGAAAGCTGGAAATAAAAGGTTGTGACTCACGAGACCGCGGCGGTGTGAATGGAGCGGTGGCGTGGGGAGGGCTGGGGGTGGCCGTGTGACCCGGCCCGATGTGGGTGGCCTGGCCCGATGTGGGTGGCCCGGGCTGGGGCTGTGCTGGGATGAGGAAATGGCCCAGGGGGAGCGCCAGTGGGGCTGGGGTGGTGTGGGATGAGGAAATGGTCCAGGGAGCGGTCAGTGCGGGCTGGGGGTGGTGTGGGATGAGGAATGGTCCAGGGACGCGGTCAGTGCGCGTGGGGTGTGTGGGATAGGAAATGGTCCAGGGGAGCGGCCAGTGTGGTGGGGGGGTGTGGGAGAGGGATGGTAGGGGAGCGGTCAGTGTGGACTGAGGCTGCCCTGGGATGAAGAATCGCTCCAGTGGGAGCAACCCTGGCTGTGCTGGGATAAGGAAATTCTTCAGGGGAGCGGTCGTGCGGGCTAGGCAGTGCTGGGAGGAGAACGCTCCTAGGGAGCACGGGGCTATGTTGAGATGAGGAAATGGTCCAGGGAGAGCACCCGGGGCTGTGCCGGGATGAAGAATCGCTCCAGCGGGAGCATCCGGGGCTGTGTTGAGATGAGGAAATGCTTCAGGGGAGCGGCCGGTGCGGGCTGGGGCTGTGCTGGGAGGGGAAAATGTTCCAGGGGAGCAGTTGGGGCTGGTGTAGGATGAGAAATCGCTCCAGAGGAAGCGGCCTGAGCGGGCTTGCCCCGGTTCTGGGACGAAGAAACGCTCCAGAGGGAGCAGCCGGTGCGGGCTGGGGATGGTGTGGGATGAGGAAAGGCTCAGTGGGAGCAGTTGGGGCTGGTGTGGGATGGGGAATCGCTCCAGTGGGAGCACCCGGGGCTGTGCTGGGATGAGGAAATTTTCCAGGGAGAGCGGTCAGTGTGGGCTGGGGGTGGCGTGGGATGAGGAAATGCTCCAGGGGGAGAGTTGGGGCTGGTGTAGGATGAGAAATCGCTCCAGCGGGAGCAGCCGGAGCGGGCTGGGGCTGGGCTGGGATGAGGAAATTCTCCAGGGAGAGCGGTCAGTGTGGACTGGGAATGGTGTGGGATGGGGAATCGCTCCAGGGGGAGCATTCGGCGCTGTGCTGGGATGAGGAAATTCTCCAGGGAGAACCATCAGAGTGGACTGAGGCTGCGCTGGGATAAAAATTCGCTCCAAGGGGAGCGGTCAGTGAGGATTGGGGGTGGTGTGGGATGTGGAATCGCTCCATCGGGCTGGGGCTGTGCTGGGATCGGAATCGCTCCATCGGGCTGGGGTCGTGCTGGCTCTCAGCATCCCGGCTCCCAGCCCGGCCCAGCACGGAGCCCTCCCTGCCCCGCAGAAGGTGCTCAGGCAGAGTGGGAGAGGCGGCTGCAGCCCCCCAGTACCAAAAATATCCTGGAGAAGCTGCCCAGGACCGGCCCCGGGCCGTGGGAGCTGCACAGCGCTGGGGACACCCCGGCTCGCTCATTTTCATTTTGGTTATTTATGTAACTTCAGCTCATCTTTTCATGGCCCAGAGGGTCTAAATAGCTCCGAGTCTTTTTTTTTTTTTTTTTTTTTTTTTTTTTTTTTTTTTTTTTTTTTTAATTTGCTGTGATTTCATCCAATTTTCCATTTCATCCCACAATTTCCCATTTTCCTCTGCTCCCCTCCCACGGCCAAGGGCCACGTTTCACCTTTCCGACCTCCCTTTCAGCGCCGAAAAAGCCGGCGCCGGGATGGAGCTGCTCTGCTCTTCGCTCTGCTCTCATCTTTTTCACTTCTCTCCGCGGGATTTTTTTTTTTTTTATTCTCACACGAGTGACGTTGTACGATAATTGGAGCGTTCCTTGGCTCGCCTGAAGGAGGTTTGATTGAATTCCGCAGCTGCTTCTGGACCTTGAAATGGGGTCATGCCCAGGAGGGGAGGAAGCCAGGTGGTACTTCCATATTTTATTTTTTTTTTTTTTTTTTTTTAAATGAACAAGCCTTGGCTTGGGGCCTTGGGTTTAAAAGGAGTTTTGGGGTCAAGCCTGGTGTTTTCATGGACATAGAAAAGCAAGCTGGGAAAGGGAAAAGGAAAAATCAAATTGCACAAGGAGAAGATGTTTCATTCCTGAGGGCCCCAGTGTCTCTCTGGAGGTGAGGAAAAGTCGGTTTTCTTTCCAGTTTTCCTTTTTTTTGCGACAGAAATCCACTAAATCCACGTGAAATCTGTCACAATTTTGACACGGTGTCTTGTGTAATGTTTTTAACATCCACAAAAACTTTCTGAGATAAATCTCCCCCAAAATTCTGCATCTACAATGAAGAAACTTAACTGTGGTGCTGAGAAAGACTGAGGAGAATTTGGAAAGTCTCTTTTGACCTTTCGTGAGCTTTTTTTGGATTCTGAGTGCCCGCTGTGCGGTCTGAGCTGTGGTGAAGTGTCCCTGAAAGCCTGGGACACGTCCTGGTGGTGACAGTCCCCAAACTGCCACCCCCGTGCAGGACAAGGGGGCTCCAGGCACTGTGTCCTGGGAATTAAAGCCACCGAATTTGTGGATTTAATGGTTCTAAAATGTCCCAATTTGTGTCACCGTCACCCACAGTCACAGCCCCTCTGACCCCAGATGGTGACAGGGCTGTCACTGTCCCTCCTGGCACAATCCCAGAGCAGAGCAGAGCCACAGGGGTCACACGGAATCTTCTGAAGATTTATTCCATCAATCCCATGGTGCCTCAGGTGGGTGATCCCCTCTGGCAGGTTCCCATGTTCCCGTGTTCCCATGTTCCCATGTCCCCATGTTCCCGTATTTTCACACGTTTCCCAATGTTCCCATGTCCCCCATGTCCCCATATGTTCCCCTGTATTCCCTGTGTTTCCATGTCCTCATGTCCGCACCGGTGTTCCCCTGTCCCCTGTTGCTCTCCCATTTGTCTCTCAATGTTCCCCTCATTCCCGTGTTCCCATGTTTACCTGTTCCCATGTCCCCATGTCCCCATATTCCTGTGTTCCCGTGTTCCCATGTTCCCACCCTATTCTGTTTGTGTTCCCTGTGTTTCCATATGTCCATGTCCATGCGCAGTGGCATGTTTATCATGTCCCATGTTCCCAGGTTCCCATGTTCTCATGGTCGTTTTCCTATCCCACATCGGTGTTCCTGTGTTCACTGTGTCTAGCCATTCATATTTCCCGCCCCATGTTCCACTGTTCCTGTGTTTCACTGTTCTCATATTCCTGTGTTCCCATGTTCCCCTGTCCCCATGTCCCCACATTCCCATGTTCCCATGTCCTCATGTCCCTGTGTCCCCACGTTCCCCTGTTCCCATGTCCCCATATTCCCGTGTTCCGGTCCATCAGGTGGGTGTGTTCCCGTGTCCCCACATTCCTGTGTCCCCATGTTCCCATGTCCCCACATCCCCATGTCCCTGTGTCCCCATGTTCCCGTTCCTGTGTCCCCACATTCCTGTGTCCCGTCCAGCAGTGGGTGGGCCCACGTCGTACATCTCCATGTATATCCCACGTCCCCATGTCCCCATATTCCCCTGTTCCCGTCCATCAGGTGGGTGTGTCCCCATGTCCCCATATTCCCTGTCCCGTCCATTGTGGGTGTGTCCCCATGTCCCCATATCCCCGTGTCCCCAGGTCTCCTGTCCCCATATTCCCCTGCTCCCGTCCATCAGGTGCGTGTTTTGGCAGGGCAGCCTCCGGATCAATCCCCACTGGCGTGTCCCCAGCCCAGGGCACTCAGTGCCACCTCCAGCTGTTCCTGGGGCACCTCCAGGATCCTGTGGGGTTTATCCCATGGATCCCATCAATCCCATGGATCCCATTGTTTTTTGCCCATCAATCTCATGGACCCCATTGATCCCATTAATCTCATTGATCCCATGGATGCCATTGACTTTAGCCCATCGGTTCCATCGATCCCATAGATTCCATCAATTCCATAGATCTTGTTGGTTTTTGCCCATCCATCCCATCGATCCGGTTGGCTTTATCCTATCAATCCCATCAATCCCACGGATCCCATTGTTTTTGGCCCATCAATCCCATCAATCCAATGGATCCCGTTGGCTTTATCCCATCAGTCCCATAATCTATTGATATGGATGTGCCATGACTTTAACCTACTATTGATCCCATGATCCTTGGCTTTCCATCATTGATCCAACAATCCCATTGGTTTTTGCCCATCAATTCCATCAATTTCATCGATCCCATTGGCTTTATCCCATCAATCCCACAGATCCTGTTGGCTTGATCCCATCATAACCATCAATCATCGATCCCATTGACTTTATCCCATCAATCCAATGGATCCTGTTGGCTTTATCCTATCAATCCCATCGATCCCACAGATCCCATTGGCTTTATCCCATCGATCCCATCAATCCATCGATCCTGTTGGTTTTATCCCATCAATCCACCCTGCCCTGCTCCCCCTCCCCACCCTCAGCACACCCACCCATCCGAGCAAAGAACAACCCCCCGAGGCAGCGGTAGGAAAAGATTTTCCATTTAATACTAGACTCTCAGGATTGAGATGCAGGCTTTTTATGCAATTACATCCAATGTTAAAATTGGTAATACATAATTTACAAAGATTAACATCAAAACAATGATCTATTTAGATATGCTTTGTAAAAAGGAAATATATTAGCAGCATTAATTTTCAGCAATCACACAGCCTACACCCATGCAGACTAAGGTTCAGCTCTATTTGCAGTAACGTAGTGCTTCCTGGCTCCGGCGGCGATCCTGGGGACACACGGGTCTGCTCAGTATTATAAAATAACCGAAAAATAAAAAAAGTCATTAATTTCTACACCAGTAAGAAAAAACAATTCTTTGCACTTACCTAACGTTTGATTGTCTAAAAAACATTTTGTTTAGTCTTTCAACAAAAGAAAGATAAAATGACAGAGCTAGTGTCTCGCTTCTGTACGCACTTTATTTTTTTTTTTTTTTTTTAAAAACTTTTTAGTGTTTAACACCATTTTGAGACAATGATTTCTGTTTGAAACTAAATGAGACAACTCGAGGGTTTGGACATGCGATATTCCTACTACACGCACGAGTATTTTATACTCAGGGTTCCTGGTACTGTACAGTGTCTCTAAGTAAGAAAATATTCCAAACTATTTTCTATTTTCTTTTTTTTTTTTTAATAAAATATTTTTTTTCTCAAAGGGTTTTTTTCCTTTCTTTTTTTTTTTTCCCTTCCCGTTCGTCAGTTTTGTTTTTTTTTTTTTTTTTTTTCTCTTTTGAAAATCAACACGTAAAAGTTAATGGAATGAGTCATGTTCCACTAAGAGTAAATAATTATAATAATAATAATAACAAGAATGTACATTAGGACGAGCTTGGTCCATAAAAAGGAACATGTAACTACGGTATTGCTTTACATCCACGCAGCAGATATATATACAACTTGGCACATTAAAAACCGGATTTTTCTTAGAAGAAGAAGAAGAAAACACCTAAAACGGGACTGGATCAGCGGGTGAACGTCTGAGACAGGAAAGCAAAGCCACCGTGCGCGGGCGGCGGGGCCGGCTCGGTGCCGGACGCTGGGCTGGCCACCGGCACACGAGGCTAGTGTTAGCGCTTGATAAATTCTACAGCTCACGACAAACACTCGCTCGGATACTGGGCACGGAGTGAAAGGGGTTCCTCGGGGTTTTGTGGGTTTTTTTTTTTTGTTTCTTTTTTTTTTTTTTTTTTTTTTTAATCTTTTAACGGTTTTTATTCGCACGACACACGACAACACGAGAACACGGCTTATCAAAAAAACCAACAGCGATGGTGGCGTCAGGAGCTGACTGACTGCGCTTTAGAAATTTCTCCGCAGAAAAAAAGTGAAAAAAAGGAAAAACCTCACGCCCCAACCCTCCCCCCCCCCCCAGCTCTCCTGCCCCGCTCCGGGGGCTTCTGGAACCTTCTCCTCGGCCGTCCCACGGTGACTCGCGCTCGTCCCGGGGACGTTTCTCTCTTCTTTCCTTGGAACTTGTGCAAATCGGAGGCTGCAGCTTCAGGGCAGCCTTTCCTCGTGAGCCACCGGGCCTTTCCTCTCCCCTCCGCGTTCCTGATTTCACAGATTCCCCTGGATTTCCATCCCCGGTGCAACCAAGGAACGGGAGCATCCTCCTCCTCCTCCTCAGAGTAACTCAGTCCTTTACCTCTGCCCTCCCCGCTTTTTATTTTTATTATTTTTTTTTTCAATTTTTTCTTTTTTTTTCTCTGAATGGGAATACCAAGCAAAAATAAATTAAATTTGACCATCCTGGACAATAACCACGAGGTTTCCTCAGTACCTAACATCAATACAAGGCACGCCCACCAACACACACACCAAGAGCACTGCAGAGCAGGGTGGGCGCCGCGCCGGCCCGGCCCCCAAGGCGCTACCGTTTGGATTTTTTGTCCGTTTGCTGCTCCCTCCTCGGCCGGGCTGGGCTCTGCCCCCAGCCCCAGTGAGTGACCCCAGGGCTCGGCTGGCCCTCCCCTCCCTCCTCGCTCACTTCCTGAAGCTGCTCTCGGCCATGGTCAGCGTGCGGCGCCTCAGCTTGCGGCCCGAGCCCTCCTCCAGCAGGTACGTGACGTCGATGGCTGCAACAGAGCACGGGTGGAGTGCTTCATTATTTCAAATTTCACAGGATTTTCTTCTCAAAAGGTATTTTTTTTCCTTTTTTGGGGGGCGGTTTTTGGTTTTTTTTTTGGTTTGTTTTGCTTTCTCTTTTGAAATCATACATCAAAGTTAACGGAATGAGTTTGGCTCCACTGAGAGTAAAATAATTATAATCATGTAATAATAATTAATAATAATATAATAATAATATATAATAATATAATTAAAAAAAATCATGCTATACTGCATTATACTACACTATATTATACATAATATACTAATAATATACATATACTATAATATAATTAATATATATAGTGTATACAATAATAACATAACAATATATAAATATAGTAATGATAATGATAATGACAATAATAATAATAATGATTGTGATAATAATATATAATAATATATAATAATAGAATGTACATGAGTCCACACTCAATTGTTCCAGTTGGAAAAGATCTCCAGCATCATCGAGTTCAACCTGTGATAAAACCATTCATTTTATCAACACAGCTCAGTGAAATGACCCCATACCTGTGGGGCAGTGCAGTCAGAGCTAAATCTCAGCCAAAAATCATAAATTTTATCAACACAACTCATTGAAATGACCCCAGAGAAGTGCAGCCAGAGCCAAACCTCACCGTTTTTCCCTGGGATTTTCTCGAGGAGGTTGAGCAGGATCTGGTTCAGCCTCTCCCTCTGCAGGTGCCGCCGCTCCTCGGGGCTGCAGGGCGGCCTCGTGTCCGAGGGGCTCTCGTCGCCCTTTTTGTGGCTCTGGCAGCCCTCGGTGGCCAGTGGCTCCTTGTCGGGCTCCTCGGGGCCGGGCAGCTCCGCTGGAGCCTGCTCGGGGGCTGCCAGCACCTCGTCCATCAGGGGCAGCGGATCTTCCTCCGGGGTCAGATCTTTGATGGGCGCTTTGGAGCGATCGGATTTCCAGGATGACCTGGAAGGAGGACAGGGTTTGGTTTGAGCAGCAGATTTTGGGGAATTCAGCTGAAATGGTGAATTCTCCAGGGCTCAGGCACGGGCAGGGGCTCTCTGGAGCTGTCCCTTCTCTCAATCTCTGCACTCTCACCCACCCCACAATCCCCAAACGCAGCTTTGAGAACAAACGGCTTTTTATTTTCAGTTGGAAAAGTTCTTATCTGTAAAAACAGCTGGGCCCAGCCCTCAGTGGGGTTTTTCTGCAGCATCCACAGCCCTTGGTGGAGGTTTTTCCAGCCTTGAGCAGAGCTGGGCTCTGACTGCCCCACAAAAATGGGATCCAGGATCTGAGCTCCTGTCCCAGGCTTTTTTCTCACTTTTTTTCTGGCTCCTTTCTCTTCTCATTTCCCTCACTTGTTCCTTTTTATTTCCCTGAAAGTTTAGAGAGCTATAAAAAACTTAAATTTGGTGTTTCCACAGCATTCTGGGGGAAATGGGCAGGAGGAGAGTGGGCATGACAAACAAATAAACAGATTTTTTCATCTCCTCTCAGGAATCTGGGAAACTCACCTGCCTCCATTTCTCTTGTAGTTGTCTGGCACGTAATGAGGCTGAAATAAATAATAATAAAGATAATTAACAGCAAATGGAATTCACAGTGGAAGGAAATGCTGGTTTTATGAAATTCTCTGGAAATGCTGGTGAATCGCAAACATCAGACATCAAAATTCCATCCAGTCCCACAAAACTCCATCTGGTGTCACCAAAACCCCATCCAGTGTCACCAAAACCCCATCCAGTGTCACCAAAACCCCATCCAGTGTCACCAAACTCCATCCAGTCCCACAAAACTTCATCCGGTGTCACCAAAACTCCATCCAATCTCACCAAGCTTCATCCAAAAACAACCAGGGCCTTTCAAAAACTCCATCCAGTCCCACAAAACCACATCCAGAATCAACAAGCTTCATCCAGTGTCACCAAAACTCCATCCAATCCCTCCAAAACTTCATCCAGTGTCACCAAAACTCTACCCAGTGTCACCAAGCTCCATCCAGTCCCACAAAACTCCATCCATGTCACCAAAACTCCACCCAGTCTCACCAAAACACCATCTATTCCACCAAAACTCCATCCAGTCCCACAAAACTGCATCCATTCCACTAAAACTCCATCCATTCCCACAAAACTCCATCCATTCCACCAAAATTCCATCCAGTGTTACCCAAACTCCATCGAGCCTCACCAGAGTTCCATCTAATCCCTCCAAAACTCCATCCAGTGTTATTAAACTTCACCCAGGTTCACCAAAACTCCATCCAATCCCACCAAAACTTCATCCCATCGCACCAGAACTCCATCCAGTGTCACCAAAACTCCACCCAGTCCCACAAAACTTCATCCAGTCCCACAAAACTCCACCAAATGTCACCCAAACTCCACCCAATCACACAAAACCCCATCCAGCCTCACCAGAACTCCATCCAATCCCACCAAAACTCCATCAGCAACCAGGAGCTTTCAAAAACTCCACCCAGACCCACCAAAACTCCATTGAGTCCCACCAAACCTCTATCCAGTCCCACAAAACTCCATCCAGTCCCACAAAACTCCACCCAGTCCCACCCAAACTCCACCCAATGTCACCCAAACTCCACCCAATGTCACCCAAACCCCACCCAGTCTCATGAGGAGCTGGGAGCAGAAGCACTCACCGAGAAGTCCCTCTTGGGCGTGAGTTTCTTGGGGAAGTGGTCGAAGGCGTAGGGCTTGGTGCACACGGGGTAGCGGTTGCGGTGGATCTTGTAGAAGAGGTGAGCGGATTTATCCAGGCGGTAATCGCAGATGTAAACGTCCTGCTCCTTCACCCCCTTGGGCCGCCCTGGGATCCCAACGGGGACGGGAGAAAAGAGTCAGGGATTGAGGGGACACGCTTGGAGGGGTGTCACTGTGGGGCTGGGGGGCTGTGTCAATGGGGCTGTGTCACTGAGTTTGTTTCAATGGAGCTGTGGGGCTGTCACAGTGGGGCTATGTCTGTGGGGCTGGGGGGCTGTGTCAGTGGGGCTGGGGCTTTGGGGTTTGTCCCACTGGGGCTGTCAGTGGGGCTGTGGGGTTGTGTCACTGTGACAGTGGGGCTGTGGCTGTGTCAATGGGGTTTGTCCCAGAGGGGCTGTGGGGCTGTGTCAGTGGGGCTGTGACTGTGGGGCTGTGGGGCTGTGTCTATGGGATTTGTCACAGTGGGGCTGTGTCAATGGGGTTTGTCCCACTGGGGCCGTGTCACTGGGGCTGTGGGGCTGTGTCACTGTGTCATTGGCGGGGGTGTCAGTGGGGGCTGTGTTCACTGGGGCTGTGTCAGTGGGGCTGTTCTGTGGGATTGGTCCCAGTGGCTCGTCACTGGGGCGTGTCACTTGTCACGGGCTGGGTCAGTGGGGCTTTGTCACTGTGTCACTGGGCTGGTCAGTGGGGCTGTGACAGTGGGGCTGTGTCAATGGGATTTGTCCCAGTGGGGCTCTGTCAGTGGGGCTGTGACAGTGGGGCTGTGCCTATGGGATTTGTCACAGTGGCGGCTGTGTCAGTAGGGCTGTGTCAATGGGGTTTGTCCCACTGGGGCCGTGTCACTGGGGCTGTGGCTGGCACTGTGTCTAGTGGGCCGATGTCTTGGCTGTGTCATGGGGCGGTGTCCGTGGGGCTGTGTCTATGGGATTGTCACAGTGGGGCCGTGTCAGTGGGGCTGTGGGTCTGTGTCAGTGGGGTTGTGTCAGTGGATTTGCCATGTCTGTACGGGCTGGCAGTGTGTGTCACTAGGGCTGTGTCTGTGGGGCTGTGGGTCTGTGTCAGTGGGACTGTGTCACTGTGTCAGTGGGACTGTATCCCTGTGTCACTGGGGTTGTGACAGTCCCAGTGGGATTTGTTCCAGTGGGATTTGTCCAGTGGGGTTTCACCCAGTGGGATTTGTCTCATTGGGATTGTCCCATTGGGATTGCCCCAACTGTGTTCTCTGTCGTTCAAAACCCCAGCAGGACACATTTTTGGGACAATTTGAGGGAAGAACCTCCAAAATCCAATCAAACAGCTCCCAAACTGTCACAGGACAATTCTCAGTGACAAAACTGTGGCAGAACAACCCTCAGTGACAAAACTGTCACAGGACAATTTTCAGTGACAAAACTGTCACAGGGCAACCCTCAATGACAAAATTGTCACAGGACAATTCTCAGTGACGAAACTGTGACAGAAAATTGTCAATGACAAAACTGTGATAGGACAATTTTCAGTTCCCAAACTGTCGCAGGACAATTCTCAGTGACAAAACTGTGACAGAAGAAATCTCAGTGACAAAACTGTGACAGAACAATCGTCAATGACAAAACTGTCACAGTAAAATTCTCAGTGACAAAACTGTGACAGGACAACTCTCAGTAACAAAACTGTCACAGGACAACCCTCAATGACATCCCTTTCCCCTCCGTGCCCACTGCTGCCCCTCTCCAAACAGGAATCCCCGTGCCAGGCCAAAGCCACCGCGTGTCCCCAGCTCTGGGATGTTCAAACCTTCCCCATGGCCTGTGGACAGCAGGGACTGTCTCAGTGCATGGCCTTGGTCCTAAAATAAAGTGAATTTTGTCTCGGTTCAGCTGGGACAGAGTGAATTTTGCCCCGGTTCAGCTGGGACAGAGTGAATTTTGTCCCAGTGCTGGTTCAGCTGGGACAGAGTGAATTTTGTCCTGGTTCAGCTAGGACAGAGTGAATTTTGCCCTGGTTCAGCTGGGACAGAGTGAATTTTGTCCTGGTTCAGCTGGGACAGAGTGAATTTTGTCCCGGTTCAGCTGGGATAAAGTGAATTTTGTGCCAGTGCTGGTTCAGCTGTGCAGGGTTCAGGGTGAGGATGATGTCGGTCACACCCCGATGTTTGTGCCCAGAACTCTCCAGGTGACCAGAGAGGATCCCACACCATGGAGTGTCCGGCCCAGTGCACGGACTGGGGGTGGCATCACTTGGGCTGCCTGGGGTTTATTCACACAATCTGGGTTGGAAGGGACCCTAAAGCTGATCCCATCATGGCAGGGACACCTTTCCCTGTCCCATGGGGCTCTCAGCCCCAATGTCCAGCCTGGCCTTGGGCAGTGTCCAGCTTCTCTGGGTACCCTGTGCCAGGGCCTGACCACCCTCATACAGAACAATTTCCTCTGTGTGTCCACACTAAATTTTCTATTTCCTATTTTCTATTTTCTAAATTTATTTCCCATTTTTCAGTTTGAAGCCATTCCCCTTGTCCTGTCACTGCAGTTCCTCATGAGGAGCCCCCTCTGCACTTTCCTCGTAGCCCCTTCAGATATTGAACATTTCTCACTCTGTCATCTCCCTCATCATTATTATCATTATTATTATTACAATTACAACATTTTAATTTATCCCAACCACAAAACTGTGTTTTTTATAAAAAACAGCATTTTTATCCCAACCCTTGGCCTTTATCTTTTTCCCATTTCCCTCCGGGAGCGAGCGGCCTGGTCAGCGGGGCTCAAATCGCCCCAGGCGCTGCCCAAAATATTAAAAATGTGTAAAATTGTCACCTTTGCAGTAGGTGTAGAGGTCGAGCACGCAGCACGTCCCCACCACGGCCTCCAAGGGGATGATTTCGTACAGCGGCACCCGGAAGAGCTCGTTGTGGTAGAATTTGCGAGAGGGAGAGTGATGCGTTTCGTGAGGACGGAAATAATGGTGGCCAAAGGCAAAGCGCTCCTCCCTGAGGGGAAAAAGGGGACAAAACTGAGATTAGAGCAGGGGACAGCCCTCTGAGGGGACAAAAACAGAGATCAGAGTATGGGACAGCTCCCGCAGGGGACAAAGAGGACAAAACTGAGATCAGAGCATGGGACAGCTCACTGAGGGGACAAAACTGAGATTAGAGCAGGGGA
>VKON01001115.1:62866-95399 GCA_009741485.1 Malurus cyaneus samueli | reverse complement strand
TGTGCGAAGACAGCCTTGTTCTAGGGCAGGGGCCAGCCTATCCTTGATGGTGGACGTAGGTTTCGCGTGCCCAGGGAGCTGATGCTGTCGCACCAGCCCTCCCGGGACGGGTATAGCTTCGGACGGGAGGAGGAGTTGGGGTCTGGTGGCCCGCATTGTTAGTGGCATGGAAGCAGCAGGGGGAGGTCTGACGGAGTTGCTGGTTTAGGTGCGTGTCCCAGGCAAAGACCTGGCATTTTCATTCAGCCGTGTCCACTTATCCCAGCCCTGCCTCTTCCTCCGATCACAAGTCCCATGCCCACGTTCCTATCTATCCCATGCCTTCACCTGATCCAGTCTGATCCTCCTGTCCCATACCACTCCTGCCCTTTCCCCATCCCGTCGTTCCACATCGCTGCCCTAATCCAGTCTATCTCCCTATCTCCATACCCTCTTCGCTCTTTCCACAACCCTAGTACTTATCCCATCCTCACCTAATCCAGTCCGTATTCCAATCCATCCCCAAACAACTCTCCCTCTCTGCGTGCCATCCACATCAATCCCTCTGCCCCACCCCATTCCACCCAGTCCCACCCGAATCCCATTCCCCGTTATCATGAGGCCCAGTTTATTCCTTCCATCACCATCCCATGCCATCCCATCCCCATCCCATCCCATCCCATCCCATCCCATCCCATCCCATCCCATCCATTCCATCCCATCCCATCTCTCCCATCTCCCGTTCCTCTATTCCCTCTCACCAAGGCCCTCGAGGGCAGCTACAGCGGAGATGAAATCTCCTCTGTGAAGGCGGAGAGATGTCCGTACGCCGAGATCGGGCTCCTCGAGGAGCCACCACAGGAGGGTATGCTGGGGGTCCCTTGGTCACCCATGCTAGTGGGGGACACAGCCCAGTGAGGGAGTGTGGCTGAGGGTGGCAAACAGCCTTGGGGACAGGACTAGGGGCATGCCCACCGGTGACAGCGGCTTGGACCTCAGGGGGACATTGGGGACAAGAGGCTTTGTGACCTCTGAGCGGGTGACATTACCCTGGTGGCAGGGGTCTTGTGCGACCTCGAGGGGGACATTGGAGGACATGTGGACCGCTTGGACCTCTGGGGAATGAATACCGGCCTGGACAGGGGCTGTGTGACCGCCAGGGGGACATGGTGACAGGGGCATGCCCAGCAGGGACATTATCCTGGTGACAGGGGCTATGTGACCCCTGGGGAATTGGTGACATGGGCTGCACTGCCCTAGAGGGGACATGACCCTGGTGACAGGGGCTGTGTGACCCCTGGGGGACATTGGTGACATGGGCCGCACTGCCCTAGAGGGGACATGACCTCTAGGTGACATGGGTCACCCTCACAGGAATGTGACCCTGGTGACAGGGGCTGTGTGACCCCAAGGGGACATTAATGACATGAGCATGGCCAGGGGAGGACATTACCCTGGTGACAGGGGCTGTGTGACCGCAGGGGCACATTGGTGACAGTGGCATGCTCTGGGGGGAGAATGTGACCCTGGTGGCAGGGGCTGTATGACCCCTGGGGGACATTGGTGACAGGGCCCGCACTGCCCTCAGGGGGACATGACCCGGGAGCAGGGCTGTGGTGACCTGGGAGAGGGGATGTGACCCTGGTGACAGGGGCTGTGTGACCGGCAGGGGTGACATTGGGTGACATGGCTGACTGGGGGTGATCCGAGAACTGTGACCCCGGTGCATGAATTCGTGACCCTGAGGAGAATGACCTGGTGACAGGGCTATTCCCAACATGACAGGGCTGTTGCCCTGAGGGAACACACTTGAGTTCTCCCACGGGTTGTCCTGAGGATCCTGAGGGCCCTCCCCACAGAAGACCCCCCAGCCACTACGACTCCCCCAAAAACAGCCACATCCCCTGTCACTACGATGTCCCCCCTGCCCGCCACTACCCCGCCGTCACCACCGCTGCGCAGGAAGGACCGCTGAGGGGACGAGGGACTGATGCCTCAAACGAGGTTCACCTGAAACAGAGCCCATACAAAGTGAAGAGAATAAAACCAAGAAATTTAATCCAGGCCTGCTGGTACACTTGAGGGCAGACCAAAGCCTCCTCCTGTAGGCTGCAACCCAAAAAATGGACCCCTGAGTCAAAAATCTTCACTGTTTATAAGTTCCTGTCTATGAACATTTTGGGCCCAATTCTCCAAGTGACACCTTCAGGTGATGATGTCACCCACCCAACTCGGCTCCCCGAACCGGTCTGCTTGTTTCCATATTTTGGGGCTCTGAGGGCAGTGAAGTATATTTGAGTTTCAAGGCCCAGAGAGGGAATTGTTTTTGTCTAAAATGTGTGCAAAGAGCTTTATGTTGTTACACTAGAGATGAAGTACAATACAGACTGGTAGTTGGTGCTTCGTATCGGGTCCCTGGATTCTGGGATGGAGCAGCGGTCTGTGCAGTGCCACAGAAAGTTCTGCAGAGCCCCACAGGGGTCCCAGAAAGCCCAGGAAAGCCTGTCCCACACCCTGGGAAGGAGCAGAGTCTTTGTTGTCCATGGAAACTCCATCAGATGTCATTGTGGCCACTGGAAGGAGCAGGGGCTGCGCTATCCTATGGAAACTCCATTGGATCCCTGGGGTCTGGGATGGAGCAGGGATCTGGGCAGTGGCATGGGAAGGTCTTCAGCCCCTGAGGAAGGGAGCAGGGGTTCCAGAAAGCCCAGAAAAACCTGGGAAAACTCCTGGGAAGAAGATAGGGTCTGCGTTGTCCCTGGAAACTCCATCGGATCCCAGGTTCTGGGATGGAGCAGGGATCTGGACAGTGCCATGGAAAGTTCTGCAGAGCCCCACAGGGGTCCCAGAAAGCCCAGGAAAGCCTCTCCCACACCCTGGGAAGGAGGACAATCCCTGTGGATCCTCCATGGACCAGCAGTGGGAGCAGGGACCCGCACTGTCCCACACCAAGCCCTGCAGAACCCACCAGGGTTCGTCGGGAACTGGAGTGACAGGACAAGGGGGAATAGCTTCAAACTGAGAGAGAGCAGCGTTAGATGGGATATCAGGAAGAAATTCTTCCCTGGAAGGGGGTTGAGGCCCTTGCACAGAGTGCTCAAGAGAAGCTGTAAGACTGCCCCTGGGATCCCTGGAAAATGTCCACAGGCCAAGCCTGGAGGGGGCTTGACGCAGACCTGGAGAGGATGTGAAATTGTCCACTGCAGAAACGGCAGAAAAGGAGAAAGATGAGATTAAAAGGTCCCTCCAACCAAACAAAACCATCCCATAATCCCACGATTCTACCTTCACAATGACTTTAACCCTCGGGCTTGGAGCAGGTTTCTCTCCCAGGAGTGTAATAATGAGACACCAGCGGGCTCTGGGAAATTTAGCTTGGCAAGCACACGCTCTGAGTAACGAGACAAGATGTGCTTTTGGAGAATTAAACGTGCGGCTCGGCAGGCTGTGAAGATGACACTGCAGAATGCCTCAGCGTTAGAAATGTTGTGATTAAAGGAACAAGGGGGTACGTGGAATGTTAAATTTCACTGATGGGGAACGCTGCGTCAACAGCGCTGCTGTTTCCACAGAAGAAACCCGAGCTGAGGTGAGAGAAGGTGCTGAGCAAACATGGGAGTGCTCTGGTAACACAACCCACGGACTGGTTTGGTGGAAGGAGTCCTGAACCATGAATTGTGTGGCTCTTGAAGCCTCTGGGGCTCACAGGATGGCGAAATGGATGATGAAATGAGTGGTTAGTGGGATTTATATTCCTAAGGATTGGCGTTGCTGCTGTTCACTGTAGAATTATTCATTTGCTGTCTTCTCTTTCATCCTTTCCTTCTGTTTGCTACGTGGCAATCACCACTGTGGAAGAGGAAGAATTCCCAGGAAGGAGATTTAACAGGCTCTGAGCCACGGGGTGGTGGTGTTGTCCCAGAACAGGTTCTTTCACCCAGTGTGCACACAGGGTGAGGTGTTTGATTTATTCAGGGCTGGGGAACCTGTCTGGGGACAACGGGGTGACACTGAAAGATGAAATGTGAGTGCCTCAAATCCTTGACAGGTGGGAAAGGCAGGAGGGGCTTCGCTGGGGCTGGGACTGCACTGCTGAGTGAGGGTAAAGGGAGAGTTTATGGGGGTGGTGGTGAAACCTCAGATCTGCCCCGCCACAGCTTGGGGGCTTTAAAAGACTCACTTTGGGGGGAAAGGGGGCCTCCAGCACAGAGGCACGGCCAGGACAGACCGAACACACCGCTGGATCCAAGGGGGGCCAGAGCTCCCGTCCCTCCATTCTTTCCCTTATCCTTCATTAAAATTTTCCCTTTCCTTTCCTTTCCTTTCCTTTCCTTTCTTTCCTTACATTTTATCCTTTCTTTACCTTTCCTTTACCCCATTTCCTTTCCTTTCCTTTCCTTCTCCTTTCCTTTACCTATTCCTATTCACTTTCCTTTCTATTCCTTCTCATTTATCCCTTTTCACTTTCCTTTCCTTCCTTTCCTATGCGTTTCACTTCCCCTTCCCCTTCCACTTTCCCTTTCCCTTCCCCTTCCTTGGACCCCTTACGCCCTTCCCTTCCACTTCCCCTTCCCTTCCCTTCCCAAAACTTCCCAAAACTTCCCAAAACTTCCCAAAACTTCCCAAAACTTCCCAAAACTTCCCTTCCCAAACCTTCCCTTTCCCCTTTCCCCTTCCCCTTCCCCTTCCCCTTCCCCTTCCCTTCCCTTCCCTTTCCTTTACCTTCCTCTTTCTTTCCTCCTTTATCTCCTTATCTATCCTTAATCTATCTACTCTTCTCTCTTCCTTTCCCTCTCTGAGAGCAAATGCACATTGCTTTAATATTGTTGTTTTCAAGTTCTGCTCAGCCTCGAATCCAAGTCATTTCAATTGCTGCCAAAAACTACTGTTCTTTTGCAAAAAAAAACCCCTCTGGATATCATTAATTCCCTCTTATTACCACACGGAGATCCAAAACAACCTCCTCCCTCTTCCACATTTTACTTTGGTGTTTAATGGGATTTTAGGTGTACAATTCAATGGAAAACATACACTGCCTATAGTGTGGATATAAATTTTATAGATTTCATAAATTAACATGTTTATTTAGAATTTGTGGTTTTGGTTTGTTAATAAATTTTAAGTTTCATTTTAGTTATTTTTATTTTTTTTTATTTTTGAATTATTTAACATTTTTTTAATGAGGCTAGAACTTAGTTTATACAAAATGTTTTAGAGAGAAGGCTCCAGCCTTCAGGTTTAAGATAGCACAGGGCATGCTGACCTCTTATGGAGGATGTTTGGTTTCTCTGCCAGCGCTTTTGTCAGAATATTAGGGTTTACAGAATCACAAGCGTGTAGGTAGGAATAATAAGGTCCAGCCGATATAAAAGGCTTATAAAAATAAGAAGAATAAAAAAATTAAAGGCAAAAACCATTCGGCATCACCTTGAGTCGTGAACTACTGGTGCGAGAAGATGCCAGCAGAGCACAACTCCAAGTGAACAGCTCCATCCACAGCCCCAGGCAGGAATTCAGCACCATCCATCATCCTCCACCAGCCCGGGAGCAGAGTGGGAGCCAGGTGTGACAGACTGGAATGTTAATAGTTAATGATTCAAAATCAGCTGCAAAAGCAGCAAATTCTTTGCTGAGGCCAGGCTTGCACCCTCAGCTGAAGGGGAGGAGGAAAGTTTTGGGATGTGTGTTGGAGAAACCTCTGATGTGCATGAGAACAACCCTGGGGCAGAGGGGATGACCACAACAAACCAACCTTCGTTTGGCTGGTTTTGAGACGGGACAAGGCCCATGAGAAGTAGATGCTGTGAGATGAATTAAATGTTTTTTATCATGGCGCTCTCCTCCCTTAAACAATTGTCTCAAGTGTAAAACTCCACGGCCGCTGCTGCCCCCAGGAGGTATCGGGACATTCACCCCTAAGTCACGTCTTAGGATGGGTCACAAACCAGCAGAGACCCCCAAAGTGCCCCCAGACTCATTCCCAGCTGAGGTGGGAGATCATTACCAGAAGTACCAAGCAATAGGATGGAAACTGATCCCCAGGAATTCCACCTGGACAGGAGGAAGAATTTTTTCCCTGGGCAGTGACTGAGCACTGGAACAGAGACCAAGGTCTCACTGGAGACATTCTAGAACTGTCTGGGCTCAATCCTGTGCCCTGTGCTCTGGGATGACCCTTTTTTCAGCAGAGAGGTGGCACCAGGTGGCCACTGTGGGTCCTGCCAACCTGAGCCACCCTGGGATTCTGTGATCACTCTGTGCCCAGCTCCATCCCAGCCACACCCTCAGCCCCTCGATGTCCCTTTCTCCAGCACCTTGGTGCCACCATCTCCATGCCCAGGGTGTCCCCAGCCCCTCCATGTCCCTGTTTCCAGGCACGTGGTGCCCCTATCTCCATCCCCACTCCGCACCCAGACTTGTCCCTGTCCCCACAGCCCCTCAATGCCCCATCTTTATTTCTGTCATGCCCCCAGCTCTAGAAAGGAAGGGACAGATGGGACAGGGGCAGATCCGTGTGAGCTGGGAGAGCTGGTGCTGTGTGACAGAGACTGCTGGGGTGCTACATCTTCATCTTTCATCTTTCTCTTCTCTTTTTCTCTTTCTCTCTTTCTCTCTTTCTTCTTTCTCTTTTTCTTTCCTTTTTTCTCTTTTCTCTTTCTCTTCTCTCTTCTCTTTCTCTTTCCTTTCTCTTTCTCTTTCTCTTTCTCTCTTCTCTTCTCTTTCTTCTTTCTCTTTTCTCTTTCTTCTTTTTCTTTCTTTCTCTATCTCTTTTTCTCTTTTTCTCTCTTTCTCTTTCTCTCTTTCTCTCTTCTCTCTTTCTTTTTCTCTCTCTTTCTCTTTCTTTAGCTTTCTTTCTTTCTCCCTCTCTCTCTCTATCTCTGTTTCTCTCTCCTTTTCCCTCTCTGAGAGCAAATGCACATTGCTTTAATATTGTTGTTTTCAAGTTCTGCTCAGCCCGAATCCAAGTCATTTCAATTGCTGCCAAAAACTACTGTCTTTTTGCAAAAAAAAAAAAAAAAACTCCGGAAAATCATTATATCCCTCTTATTACCACACGGAGATCCAAAACAACCTCCTCCCTCTTCCACATTTTACTTTGGTGTTTAATGGGATTTTAGGTGTACAATTCGATGGAAAACATACACTGCCTATAGTGTGGATATAAATTTTATAGATTTCATAAATTAACATGTTTATTTAGAATTTCTTAGTAAGAAATTTAATGAAAGAATTTATGAATTAATAAATTTTAAATTTCATAATTTATTTATATATTTAATAATTTTATTATGTTTTATTATTTTAACATTTTTTTGGCTAGACTTAGTTTATACAAAATGTTTTAGAGAGAAGGCTCCACCTTCAGGTTTAATAGCAAGAGGGCAGCTACCTCTTTATGAAGTTTGGTTTTTCTGCCCAGCAGAACTTTAAATTAAGTCAGAATATAAGTTACAAGAATCAACTAGCTAAGGTGCAGGAAAATATAAAGGGTCCAGAAATGTTTAAGGGTATAGAAAATATATAAATAAAATATTAAGGCAAAACCATTCGGCATCACCTTGAGTCATGAACTACTGGTGCGAGAAGATGCCCCAGCAGCACAACTCCAAGTGAACAGCTCCATCCACAGGCCCAGGCAGGAATTCATCCATCACATCTCTCCACCAGCCTGGGAGCAGAGTGGGGACCAGGTGTGACAGACTGGAATGTTAAATGTTAATGTAAATCAGCTGCAAGCAGCAAATTCTTTGCTGGCCAGCTTGCACCTCAGCTGAAGGGGAGGAGGAAGTTTTGGGATGTGTTGGAGAAACCTCTGATGTGCATGAGAACAACCCGGGGCAGAGGGATGACCACAACAAACCAACCTTCGTTTGGCTGGTTTTGAGAGGGACAAGGCCCATGAGAAGTAGATGCTGTGAGATGAATTAAATGTTTTTTATCATGGCGCTCTCCTCCCTTAAACAATTGTCTCAAGTGTAAAACTCCACGGCCGCTGCTGCCCCCAGGAGGTATCGGGACATTCACCCCTAAGTCACGTCTTAGGATGGGTCACAAACCAGCAGAGACCCCCAAAGTGCCCCCAGACTCATTCCCAGCTGAGGTGGGAGATCATTACCAGAAGTACCAAGCAATAGGATGGAAACTGATCCCAGGAATTCCACCTGGACAGAGAGGAAGAATTTTTTCCCTGGGCAGTGACTGAGCACTGGAAACAGAACAGGTCTCACTGGACATTCTAGAACTGTCTGGGCTCAATCCTGTGCCCTGTGCTCTGGATGACCCTTTTTTCAGCAGAGAGGTGGCACCAGGTGGCCACTGTGGCTCTGCCAACCTGAGCCACCCTGGGATTCTGTGATCACTCTGTGCCCAGCTCCATCCCAGCCACACCCTCAGCCCCTCGATGTCCCTTTCTCCAGCACCTTGGTGCCACCATCTCCATGCCCAGGGTGTCCCCAGCCCCTCCATGTCCCTGTTCCAGGCACGTGGTGCCCCTATCTCCATCCCACTCCGCACCCAGACTTGTCCCTGTCCCCACAGCCCCTCAATGCCCCATCTTTATTTCTGTCATGCCCCCAGCTCTAGAAAGGAAGGGACAGATGGGACAGGGGCAGATCCGTGTGAGCTGGGAGAGCTGGTGCTGTGTGACAGAGACTGCTGGGGTGCTGCTGTGGGCAGGACCCCCATCCTCCCCATCTCAAACCCCCACCCCATCCTCCTGTGCAGCAGAGACCCCCATCTTCAGCATCCCAGACACATCCCACAGACTTCACGCCGCACACAGGTTTGAAACATTTATTACCGAGTACCTTCAGCCCGAGTATCTGGCTCCTCCTCCCTCGCTGCTCTCCTGGACAAGGTTGGGGTCCACAGGGCTGCAGGCCAGGCAGGTGCCCCCCATCCTCCCCATCTCAACCCCCACCCATCCTCCTGTGCAGCAGAGCCCCCATTTTCAGCATCCCAGGAAGACCCCACCGACTTCACGCCGCTCACAGGGGTTGAAACATTTATTACCGAGTACCTTCATCCCGCATATCCCTGCTTTCCTCCTCCTCGCTGCTCTCCTGGACAAGGTTGGGTCACAGGGCTGCAGGCCAGGCAGGTGCCCCCCATCCTCCCCATCTCAAACCCCTACTCCATCCTCCTGTGCAGCAGAGACCCCCATCTTCAGCATCCCAGACACATCCCACAAACCCCACCGACTTCACGCCGTACACAGGGGTTGAAACATTTATTACTGAGTACCTTCACCCGCGTATCCTGCTCCTCCTCCTCCTCGCTGCTCTCTGGACAAGGTTGGGGTCCATAGGGCTGCAGCCAGGCAGGTGCCCCCCATCCTCCCCATCTCAAACCCCCTACTCACATCGCGCAGAGAGACCCCCATCTTCAGCATCCCAGACACATCCCACAAACCCCACCGACTTCACGCCGTACACAGGGGTTGAAACATTTATTACCGAGTACCTTCAGCCCGCGTATCCCTGCTCCTCCTCCTCCTCGCTGCTCTCCTGGACAAGGTTGGGGTCCATAGGGCTGCAGGCCAGGCAGGTGCCCTTCAGCTCCCACCAGCAGGGCTCGCAGTACATGGCGCTGCAGTTGGGATTGGAGCAGGGCCGGTGCCGGGGCGTCTCGGGGGTCCCGCACAGGATGCAGCTCCGGCGCAGCCAGCGGCGCAGTCGGGGCCAGCGCCGGCGGCACCACTGCATCAGCGATGTCCTTGGGCAAGGACAGGCCCGTGTGGGTCACAGGACAGGCACACCCCGCCCAGGTGTCCCCGTGTCCCTGTCCCCACTCACCAGCCCGGGAGCCTGCCGTGCTTGCCGGGCGATGCGCCCGCGCTGCAGTTGCACGAAATTCTTCCTCTGCCGCAGCAATTTGTTGTACAGAAAGATCACTCGAGTCTTCTCCCGCTGTGCCGGTGAAAACCGTGAGGGGTGGGCTGCTGTGGACACACCCCACCCTAAAACCACCTCAGAACCCACCCCCCAAGCTTGCCCAGCCCTCGGACGCTCACCTTGGGGAAGTAGAAGGCAGCGATGGCGCGGCGCAGGCGGAACGGGTAGACCTGGGCTAGGCAGAGCAGGGCCAGCAAGCCCAGGGGCAAGCAAGTGTTTCCATACTGCTTCCTCGTCATCCCAGTGGGCTGTGGCAGGCAGGCTGGGGACACGGCACTGCTGTGAGCCCCTTTGGGAAGGCCCGGGGCTGGGGGAGGGTCCCTCCCTGCCAGGGGCTCACCAAGGTTGGAGGTCTCCACTTGGGAGTCGAAGGAGGTGTTGAGGGCCCCAATGGTGCTCCGCAGCAGCTGCGCCATCAGGGATGTGCCCATCACATTCACGGTCAAGTGGTGGCTGGCTGTGGAATGGGAGGATAGGGAGGCTGAGGAGGGGGTGGGAGGGCTGAGGGGGTCCCTGCATTGCTGAGGGGCAGTGAGACCATGGGTCTGCCCCCTGGGCCACAGGCTCACTTTGGTAGGAATACTCCACAAAGGAATGGTTCTGGATGATGCTGAAGACGCTGAAGATGAAGTGATCCAGGCCGCAGACAAAGAGGAGGAGAGCAGGAGCGGGATGCACCTGAGCAGCTCCATCACCTGCGGGGAGCAGGTGCTGTCACAGCTGCTGTCCCCACCCTGACCCCCTGATCACCCCCAGCCCCCTCACCATGTACTGCCTCTCAGGCCGCTGCACGCCGGGTGGCACGGGAAGATGAAAGCCGAGGCTTCCTCCTGGAGCAGGGGCAGCAGCGTCCGCTTGTTCTGGGTGAGGGGCAGGGGGTGGTTCAGTGCAGCCTCTGGGACACCCTGCCACGGGCGGGGGGCTGCCCTGCACCCCTTTTCCCCCACCCAACCTGCTTTTCGCGCCGGGCATCGATCTGGCGGAAGTAGGTCGTGATGTAGCAGTTGTCAAAGCCGATGTTGTGACAGTATTGATAAGTGTAGTAGAAAGCCCTGGTGAGACAGGAGAGACCCGGAGGAGAAGGAGGGACTGGCTGCAGCCCCCCAGGACCTCCCCAAACCTGCTGCCAGAGAAGGCCCTCACCCATCTGGCTCCACAGCTGGCACAGGGGTGTCACCTCCACCCCCCGACCATGCCAATGAGACCCCGACCATGTCTTACGAGAGGAAGACGAAAAGGAAGGTGAAGGACAGCAGCAGGCGGAAGAAGGAGACGGCCAGGCCCAGGCGGACGCCCTCCTCCCGCAGCTGCGAGGTCACCTCCTCCCGCAGCTGCTCTGCTACCTCGACGCCCTCCAGCATCTCCCGGTGCTCCTCCTATGGCAGAGGGGCCGTGGGCAGGGCAGGAGCTGGCCCTGACCCTGGTCCTGAGCACAAGGGACAGGCACCCAAAGGGTGCCCAAGCACCCACCTGGTAGGCGATGCTGGCACTGAATTCCTGGCCGAGGCTGTTGACAGAGGTGTTCACCTGGTCGTATACCTGCCCGAAGGTCCCATCCACAGGGATTCTCTCCTCACACCAGTACTTCAAGACTGCAGGGATGAAATGGGGACAGTGGTGACCTGGGGGTTCGTCCAGGGGCTGCAGGGGCAGGACTGGATTTGCTGCTCCGAGGGAATGCAGGGGAGGTCAGGGTCACCTACGTCCGACCGATCGGCAGAGGAACGAAAACTGCATGGGCATGCAGATGAGGTGGCTGATGATGGGCACGGACACTCTCAGCATGCAGGCCGCGTGCATTCTCTGAAAATGGTCTCCGCAGCGCTGAGGCCCTTCTTGATCACAGCTGGGGACAGGAGCCCTCAGCTGCCTGTGCTGGCATAGCCCCAAACTGGGGTGCACTGGGATATGGTGGGGCAGCCCCCTCCCCACATGCTGCCACTCCCTGCCACCCCACTCACCGGCACAACGATATCTGGTCTTTTTCTCGTACAGCTCCTGGGTGCGGGGCCCCGGTGGGTGCCGTTGTCTGGGCGCTGCCGCAGGTCGTAGCCCTCCCGCTGCTGCCACCTGCTCGTTCAGCTCCACAAAGCGTGCGAGACGTTCTGCATCTCGGTGTTGAGAGTCCGCCGCTCTTCTGCCGGGTCACAGACACACACACAGAGAGGCAGAGCTCAGCCCTGCTCCCCCAGACCCCAGCCCCGTGCCCTGCCCGCTGTGGGCAGGACCCCCATCCTCCCCATCTCAAACCCCCCACCCCATCCTCCTGTGCAGCAGAGACCCCCATCTTCAGCATCCCAGACACATCCCACAGACTTCACGCCGCACACAGGTTTGAAACATTTATTACCGAGTACCTTCAGCCCGAGTATCCTGGCTCCTCCTCCTCCTCGCTGCTCTCCTGGACAAGGTTGGGGTCCACAGGGCTGCAGGCCAGGCAGGTGCCCCCCATCCTCCCCATCTCAAACCCCCACCCATCCTCCTGTGCAGCAGAGACCCCCATTTTCAGCATCCCAGGAAGACCCCACCGACTTCACGCCGCTCACAGGGGTTGAAACATTTATTACCGAGTACCTTCATCCCGCATATCCCTGCTTCTCCTCCTCCTCGCTGCTCTCCTGGAAAGTTGGGTCCACAGGCTGCAGCCAGCAGGTGCCCCCCATCCTCCCCATCTCAAACCCCCTACTCCATCCTCCTGTGCAGCAGAGACCCCCATCTTCAGCATCCCAGACACATCCCACAAACCCCACCGACTTCACGCCGTACACAGGGGTTGAAACATTTATTACTGAGTACCTTCAGCCCGCGTATCCTGCTCCTCCTCCTCCTCCTGCCTCTCGGACGGTGCTTGCAGGCCAGGCAGGTGCCCCATCCTCCCCATCTCAAACCCCTACTCATCATCTCGCAGAAGAGACCCCATCTTCAGCATCCCAGACACATCCCACAACCCACCGACTTCACGCCTACACAGGGGTTGAAACATTTTTACCGATACCTTCACCCGCGTATCCTGCTCCCTCCTCCTCGCTGCTCCTGGACAAGGTTGGGGTCCATAGGGCTGCAGGCCAGGCAGGTGCCCTTCAGCTCCCACCAGCAGGGCTCGCAGTACATGGCGCTGCAGTTGGGATTGGAGCAGGGCCGGTGCCGGGGCGTCTCGGGGGTCCCGCACAGGATGCAGCTCCGGCGCAGCCAGCGGCGCAGTCGGGGCCAGCGCCGGCGGCACCACTGCATCAGCGATGTCCTCTGGGGCAAGGACAGGCCCGTGTGGGTCACAGGACAGTGGCACACCCCGCCCAGGTGTCCCCGTGTCCCTGTCCCCACTCACCAGCCCGGGAGCCTGCCGTGCTTGCCGGGCGATGCGCCCGCGCTGCAGTTGCACGAAATTCTTCCTCTGCCGCAGCAATTTGTTGTACAGAAAGATCACTCGAGTCTTCTCCCGCTGTGCCGGTGAAAACCGTGAGGGGTGGGCTGCTGTGGACACACCCCACCCTAAAACCACCTCAGAACCCACCCCCCAAGCTGTGCCCAGCCCTCGGAACGCTCACCTTGGGGAAGTAGAAGGCAGCGATGGCGCGGCGCAGGCGGAACGGGTAGACCTGGGCTAGGCAGAGCAGGGCCAGCAAGCCCAGGGGCAAGCAAGTGTTCTCATACTGCTTCCTCGTCATCCCAGTGGGCTGTGGCAGGCAGGCTGGGGACACGGCACTGCTGTGAGCCCCTTTGGGAAGGCCCGGGGCTGGGGGAGGGTCCCATCCCTGCCAGGGGCTCACCAAGGTTGGAGGTCTCCACTTGGGAGTCGAAGGAGGTGTTGAGGGCCCCAATGGTGCTCCGCAGCAGCTGCGCCATCAGGGATGTGCCCATCACATTCACGGTCAAGTGGTGGCTGGCTGTGGAATGGGAGGATAGGGAGGCTGAGGAGGGGGTGGGAGGGCTGAGGGGGGGTCCCTGCATTGCTGAGGGGCACGGTGAGACCATGGGTCTGCCCCCTGGGGCCACAGGCTCACTTTGGTAGGAATACTCCACAAAGGAATGGTTCTGGATGATGCTGAGAACGCTGAAGATGAAGTGATCCAGGCCGCAGACAAAGAGGAGGAAGAGCAGGAGCGGGATGCACCTGAGCAGCTCCATCACCTGCGGGGAGCAGGTGCTGTCACAGACTGCTGTCCCCACCCTGACCCCCCTGATCACCCCCAGCCCCCTCACCATGTACTGCCTCTCAGGCCGCTGCACGGCCGGGTGGCACGGGAAGATGAAAGCCGAGGCTTCCTCCTGGAGCAGGGGCAGCAGCGTCCGCTTGTTCTGGGTGAGGGGCAGGGGGTGGTTCAGTGCAGCCTCTGGGACACCCTGCCACGGGCGGGGGGCTGCCCTGCACCCCTTTTCCCCCACCCAACCTGCTTTTCGCGCCGGGCATCGATCTGGCGGAAGTAGGTCGTGATGTAGCAGTTGTCAAAGCCGATGTTGTGACAGTATTGATAAGTGTAGTAGAAAGCCCTGGTGAGACAGGAGAGACCCGGAGGAGAAGGAGGGACTGGCTGCAGCCCCCCAGGACCTCCCCAAACCTGCTGCCAGAGAAGGCCCTCACCCATCTGCGCTCCACAGCTGGCACAGGGGTGTCACCTCCACCCCCCGACCATGCCAATGAGACCCCGACCATGTCTTACGAGAGGAAGACGAAAAGGAAGGTGAAGGACAGCAGCAGGCGGAAGAAGGAGACGGCCAGGCCCAGGCGGACGCCCTCCTCCCGCAGCTGCGAGGTCACCTCCTCCCGCAGCTGCTCTGCTACCTCGACGCCCTCCAGCATCTCCCGGTGCTCCTCCTATGGCAGAGGGGCCGTGGGCAGGGCAGGAGCTGGCCCTGACCCTGGTCCTGAGCACAAGGGACAGGCACCCAAAGGGTGCCCAAGCACCCACCTGGTAGGCGATGCTGGCACTGAATTCCTGGCCGAGGCTGTTGACAGAGGTGTTCACCTGGTCGTATACCTGCCCGAAGTTCCCATCCACAGGGATTCTCTCCTCACACCAGTACTTCAAGACTGCAGGGATGAAATGGGGACAGTGGTGACCTGGGGGTGTCCCAGGGGCTGCAGGGGCAGGACTGGATTTGCTGCTCCGAGGGAATGCAGGGAGGGTCAGGGTCACCTACGTCCGACCGATCGGCAGAGGAACGAAAACTGCATGGGCATGCAGATGAGGTGGCTGATGATGGGCACGGACACTCTCAGCATGCAGGCCGCGTGCATTCTCTGAAAATGGTCTCCGCAGCGCTGCAGGCCCTTCTTGATCACAGCTGGGGGACAGGAGCCCTCAGCTGCCTGTGCTGGCATAGCCCCAAACTGGGGTGCACTGGGATATGGTGGGGCAGCCCCCTCCCCACATGCTGCCACTCCCTGCCCACCCCACTCACCGGCACAACGATATCTGGTCTTTTTCTCGTACAGCTCCTGGGTGCTGGGGCCCCGGTGGGTGCCGTTGTCTGGGCGCTGCCGCAGGTCGTAGCCCTCCTGGCTGGCCACCTGCTCGTTCAGCTCCACAAAAGCGTGCGAGACGTTCTGCATCTCGGTGTTGAGAGTCTCGCCGCTCTTCTGCCGGGTCACAGACACACACACAGAGAGGCAGAGCTCAGCCCTGCTCCCCCAACCCCAGCCCCCCTGCCCAGCCCCCTCCTCACCACCAGCTCTTCCATGACTTGGCGCAGGGGGGCTGTGGATGCCTGCCACAGAACTCCTGTGTGGTTGATCTGCAGCTCCACCACGCACTCCATCGAGCGCTTGGTCTCCATCAGGTTGTGCCAGAGGTTGGCACCGGGCCCTGGTGGCAGCAGGGGTGCCAGAGGTCAGGCCAGAGCCAGGTCAGAGCCCACCAGCTTCCAGGACCCCACTGGGGGGCACAGGGATGTGGGGGGACGTACCAGCATAGATGGCAGCAAAGACAAAGGACAGAACGTAGAGCCGACCCTCCTTGCCCAGGAACTTGGGGACCATGAGCAGGTTGGCACAGCGGAAGTGGGGGGACGTGGCCCAGCCCAAGGCAGTAATCACTGTGTGGAACAGAGAGCTGACCCCATGGCACCACAGAGAAACCCCCTGGGGGCTCCTGACGGCCCCCATCACCCCATCATCACCCTGCCTTATCCTCACATGTCAGCGTCCAGGTGAGCTTCAGCCTCTGTGCCTCCGGCAGGTCCAGAGGCATGATGAGGAGCTGGCAGAGTCCTGAAAAACCCAATAATGTGTCCTGAGCTCCCAGTGCCACCAGCCCCGTGCTGTGCCTGTCACTGGGATATACTCACCGAGGCCGAGGAGCATCCCGAAGCCAGCGCCCAGGAAGAATTTTCTGCAGCGATACTCATCCGGCCGGCTCCAGAGGAACCGGCTGCACAGGCCAGGCAGGAGAAAGACCACCACTCGCTTCAGGGCTGGGTGGGGAGGGAGGGGTCAGCCCTGCCTGCTCCCACTGCCCACCGGCAGCCCTGACTGGGAGAGGAGTGGGAGCAGAGCTCACTTGAGTTGGGAGGTTTCTGCCTCCTGCGTGTCTCAGTCCCAACCCCTGGCTCCACAGCGCTGGATGTCTGCTGGACCACCACCTCCTGCAGCTTGCTGTCCCTTCTCTCAGCCTGCTCATCATGGTCTAAGTCCCGTCTGGCAGCAGGGAGAGAAGTGTTGGGGACCAGCACTGCCAGTGCCGTAAGGGAGGGGGGCATTGCCACGCCACAGCCAGCGCTCACTTGGAGAGCAACGCCCCCGCTCTTCCTCCTCCTCCAGCTGATCTTGCACCCCGGTGGCCCTTCTGAAGGGGAATCTCCAGCCCTTTATCCTGTCCCTGATGCGCTGCAGCAGGGGCTGCCCTTGCTCCTCCCCTCCTCCCCGCAGTGACTGCACAGCACCCAGCTCTGGCATCTCCTCGTCACTGGAGTCCCTGCAGGAGTGGAGAGGACAGGGGTGAGCTGCAGCCCCCCACCCCCACCTGCTGCAGCCCCCCAGGCTGGGGTGGGCTCCCGGCACCCCTCTGCTCACATCTCCTCATCCCCAGAGTCCGGGTAGCTCAGGGGGGCCATGCAGACAGAGCAGGTGTTGTTCAGGTTTTTGTAGCACTCGCTGCAGAATAGCCCTGTGGAAAACAGGGCCGTCAGGGGGGGATGTGGCATTTTCTGGGGAGGGGTCTGCAAGCTATGGGGACTCCTACCTTTGCAGTTGGGTGTGATGCAGGCGTGAAATCCGATTTCTCTGCCATCCCGCAGGTCAGGCAGTGCTTTCGCTGGATGCCCAACATGCGAGAGAGGCGGACAAGGAGAGGGAACCTGCAAACACGGGGCCATGATCCATGGGGCAATGATCCATGGGGCAATGCCATCTCAGGGGTCCTTGCCACAGACTCCCCAAGGATGCTGCTGCCCTTTCCCACCCCCTGGAGGAGCTCACCTGGAGATGAGGATCAGGAAGAGCTGCTTTTCCCAGTATCGGCCATGCGCTGCGTGCCAGATCGGCTCAGGGCAAACACCACCCATTCCCGCCGTGCACGGATGATGTTGTGGAGGAAGGCCAGGCGCTCCTGGTGTCGGGAGGATGGGGTGAGGGCAGCTGGATGCTGAGGGGGTGTGAAGGGGGGCACACACACAGCACAGTGGGCTTCTCACCTGCTCACGGGCCGGGAAGTAGGAGGCACACACTGCCCGGCGCAGACGCGCCATGTAGGAGCCAAGACGGCGATGAAAAGCCAGACACCGTACAGGATTCCTGGGGGAAAAAAGAGTTATGGAGGGGTGGCACCACCCTACACCCCCCACCCACCGGGGTTGTGGAGGGTGTAGCACCCCCAGCCTGCGCACCGATGGTGATGTGGGTGTTGTGGTCTGGTTCCACGGGCTCGATGAGGCATTTCTGGGACAGCACCGAGACCTTGCCCTCCTGCAGCGCGTTGAAGGCAGAGACCAGATCCTGGAAGATCTCACTGGTGTAGCCCGTCCCTTGACGCTGATGGTCATCGTTGATGGCGCTGTGGGCGAGCGGCTCAGTCCTGGGGCCACCCCACAGCCCCAACCCTCAGCCAACAAAACACCCATGGGTGTCACTCACCCCTGGCGATGATCTCGGCGCTCAGCTGGTGCCGGAACAGGTCAAGTAGCCAGAAGATGGTGTAGTCAGCCAGGAGGATGCTGAACCCCAGCAGCACATGGCGCAGGAACGCAAACAGCTGCAGTCCGTACTGACGTCGCTCCGTTTTTGACAGCCACAGCGCACCTGGATGGCACCAGGGCATCGTGAGTCCGTGCCAGGAGCCATCCCAGTGCTCAGGGCTGGGCTGGGGGACACCCCCGGGGTTGGGGCTGACCTGGGGGGATGTATCGGCCCCTCTCCCGTGCCGACAGGGGCAGCACGGTGGGTTTGCCCTGCTCTGCGCACCGCAGGTCCATCTCCACGAAGCGCCGGGTGATGTAAACGTTGTCAAAGGTGTCGTCCCGCAGGTAGCGACGCCGGTACCGTATCGCTCTGGGGGCACAGTGGGGACGCTGAGCATCTGCCCACCAGGTCCCCTTCCCCACGGGTGACCAGAGCAGGACCCCTGCGCACTCACTGGTACCACAAGTAGAGGATAGCCAAGAAGGAGAGATAGGAGAAGAGCTCCAGGGCGCGGTGGTAGGGCTCCATGTGCCGCCGCACAGCCTCCATCATGTCTGCAGACACCTCCCCCAGGCTCTTGCTGGCATTGAGGCTGACGTTGAAGTGGTGCACGACCGAGATGTTGAACTCAAACTCCGCACGGACACGGTTAAGGGCGTCCGTGAGGGCTGCAGAGGTGACAAGAGGCGCTGTGCATCGGGGCAAGAGCCAGAAGAGGGGTGCAGAGAGGGACCCCCGACCCACCATGGCACCAGGATACTCACGGACTGCGACATTGCTCCGGATGAAGGCCTGGATGTACTGAGGGATGACACAGAAGACAGCAGCAACTGTGGAGAGGGGGATCTGTGCCAGGGCTGGGCCCCAGGGGAGGGGATGGATCTGCTCCACCACCCCATAACCCCCCCAGGGCAGAGGAACAGGGACTCACGAGCATCGACCATATTGCAGAGGATCTTGAAGCTGTGGACGACATAGCAGATGTGGAAGAAGATGCCGACGGCACGCTCACATCTGTCCTTGGCCTTGTCCATGTAGCGCATGCAGCTGCCCTGGGGTGACCCCAGCTCGCGGTTGCAGATGTTGCCAATCTTGCCCAACCACAGCCAGACATTGCGAAGGGTCCGGGCTGCGGGCAGAGAGCGGGTGTTAGAGATGGGGATGGACTGAAAGCAGGATGTGGGGTGCCAGAGATGGGGAGACCCCACTCACCGACGTGTCTGATGGAGTCCATGATGGAACGGACGAACTTGCGGACACGGTCAGCCACCACCTTGGCATTCTGGCCAATGTCTTTGATTTTTTTCTGCAAGTCTGCAGAGAGAGGAGACAACCTGAGCATACCCCAAGTGGCAAGGGTATCCTGGGGGTGTCTATGGCTCCCCCAGGAAAGGCCCCTCCAGTCCCTATGCCCTCCCCCAGCACCCTGCTCACTCAGCAGCGGCTCCTTGGCACGTTGCAGCCGCTCGGCCGTCTGATTTTGGGCCAGTTCTGCCCCACACGACAGCGCCTTGGCCATCTGGGAGACGTTGTGCATGAGGTTGGTGCCAGGGCCTTGCACCGTCAGGCACAACGCCAGCACCATGATCAGCATCTTCCCTTCCCCTGTGGAAACAGGGCAGTCCTGGATCTCAGCTGGGACCCAGCACCCCCAAATCCCAGCACAGCACCCGTTTCTCCTCACTGGTGAAGAAATGCGGCAGGGCCAGCAGCACGATCATCCTCGTCTTCATGGAGAAGGCCATGCCCAGGCCCAGCGCCGCGCCCATGATGACGGTGACGCTCAGGCAGTACCAGACATTGTGTCCCTGCACCAGCAGCCAGAGCACCGTAAAGGCTGGCCAGAGCCAGGCCCAGCGTGAAACCGCCGATGCTGCGGGCGAACTCCTGGGCCTTGACCAGCTCCTCCGGCCGCTGCTCGGCCCCAGGCCGCTGGGCCCGGTTCTTGCGCCGGCCCCTCCGGCCCCGCAGGGCTCTGCTCAGGGCCGACACCAGCCCCATGCTGGGGGCTCCTGCTGCTCCCTCCGGATCGCTCTCCGTGGGACAGCAGCAGACCCAGCGAGCAGTTTGCAAAAAGCTGCTCGCAGGGGTTTCGCCGTTGTCGGTTCCAAGTTTCCGTTGCCTTCAGAACGGTTTCAGTTGAGCTCTGGTGCAGGTAGGCACTCCTCACCCTAAAGTACATCTTCCAAACACAGAAATTCTGTGCAATTACGTCAGTAATTGCAGTTTTAATAAGCCTCAGCAGTGTAGGGAGAGGAAATTGAGCCAATGCATCAACACTGTCCATGGAACACTGGACACACAGACCAAGGACGCTCGGCCTCACAGCCATGAAATGGAGAGGAACAAACAAGGCCGACCATCAGTCGAAAGGTGAAGGGGTAATTCCAGCAAGGGTGTCCCTTTATTACTTACTATTTTTACATTTATAATATTATATTATTAGTATTACTCCCTATTACTCACAACAACCGAGTCAAGAAATTCCACTGACCAAAAAAAGAAAAAACTGAGCATGAGCCTAATTACCATGAGAAAGCAAGAGAATCATTTAACCAATAAAAGAGAAATTACTAATTAATACTAATTAATGAGAAACTGTGAACTTGCAGACCATGAATGTTTAATACTTGTTTGCAAAAGTGTAGAAATAATGAACAATTTGCCCCAACATTATTCTCCATTTTTTTTTCCCCTCTTCACCAGACACGAGCTCAGTCTCCAAGTATAAGCACTAGTCCTGGTACTAGCAACTGAAGCAGAAAACCCAAGGACCCAAGAGATCATCTATCCTCTCTGGCAGATTTCAAACAGAGACTCAAACCAGCCCTTGGGGTACTTTCCAGGTGTGATGGGGTGGAGTGTCAAGCCAGGTGTGACCTGAAACTACACCTTGTATGGAAAGATGCTGGAGGAAGATGAGACTGGAACAATATTTACTATGCTCATGAGAGGGCACCGTGTTTAACATCTTTGCATAAAAAAAAAGTATTCTACTATATTTATTACCAGAACGTTTCCTCTGAAGGGTCCATCTTGGGCCTCTGGCCTGTTGCCATGGCCGAACAGCTCACCAGTGAACTCAGCAAACACAGAGGAACAAGCTTTGCCTTCCTGGGCCCAGCACTCCCCCAGAGCACCTCTCCCTGGCTGCAGACCACTCAACTCTTCCCAGAGCTCAGCCCTGGAGAGGACAACCACAGCTCCAGGACATGCCGAGTGCCCAAGCAGGTGGCTGCAGTGCCAGATTTCTGCGGGGCTTGCCCAGCTTCAGATCTGGGGCTCTGTTTCAATGAAAGTGCAAAGAGGCTTTGCTGCTTGAGGGAAAGTATAGAGACAAAAGACAGCAGCCATATACAGCTCTATAACAGAGCCTCTTTCCCACCTTCCCACTCAGTTCCAGCTCCCAAGACCATGCTGCTCACAGTCAGGCAGGGCATGGGCTCACCCAGAGCGTTTTTGGTCTAGTTTAGGTGATCTGGAAGTGCATGAGGTCAAGACCCAATATAGTTCATTTCCCGAATTCTGCACAAAGAACCACAGAAGGGAAGTGCCTCGCTGTGTTAACGACTTACTCAAATGCATGACTTATTTTAACCATGATACATCTGACCATCGGAGCACACTTACCTCTAAGGTACAGAGGAAGATACAGATATTTGGAGCTGATGTACGGAAGTTGCTTTAACCATTGTTACACCTATTTCAAAAAGAAAACCATTGCTAACACTTATTGTGCTTCCAGGACCAGACACCGGTTGTATGTGTTAATATTAGAGATTTTTATCTTTGTTAGGCTTTTATAGATACCAAACTTCAAATAACTTTCGAATTCAGCGTTCAAAGCAGACAGTGACATTTACTGCCCACATGGTGGCGTACTCTCATGCCACTATACTGAGAGAAGGAAAACAATACTCAAAGCAATACCTTCTACAGACTGTTTTTACCTATGCTTCGCACTGTTGGCACAGGCCTTGCAATTGTCTTTCTGACTCATCGAAATATCCACAGCGTACTTGTATTAAATTTATTATGTTGCCCAGACCTTGCTGTGCTACAGCAATGGCTGTAACTCCTGCACTTGAGGCAGAACTACAGTACACAAGCAGCCCCAACTGTAGGAGAAAACAACCACCCACTGGGCAGCTCCAATGCTCGAGTAAAGAAGGCAGCAGGATAATTTTTTGCCAACGGTGTGGGAAATGAGCCTGTGCTCTACAAAATGCCTCTCAGAATCTCAGTGCTGTGCTCTGTCCACCACAGAGCATGTCATCTGTCTTGGATGCTGGTGGAGCAACCACTTCTACAAAATGATTATTCCTATGGCAACCAGAGCCATTGGGCTTACTTCTGTACCATCAATAAACTCCTGGAAAATGACCACGGCTGTGTCAAGACAGGCTCAGGAAACCAGAGTGCTGTATCTGGGGCAGCTTTGTCACTTCCATCTCCTCCCAAGACAAACAGGTAGAACATGCAAGCTCCTCCTTTCCCAGCCAGTAAACTAGAAGGGACATGAAAAAGCTGTCGTTCTTCAGCATATTGCATTTTCCCAAGAAAGTGTTTTTTAGGAGACCAGCCAGCCAGCAAGATGTTGTGTAGCCTTGTCAGAGCAGTCTGCACCTCAGAACTCAGAATAAGCTGCTTGGCATGAAAGTGAAGGGCAATTCCTACCACTGGACATATTTTAGCTTTTACTGATTAAACCTCAACAGGAGCTAAAATTAAAACACAGACTTTATTTCATCTCTCTCTCTCTACATTAATGCTGAGCTATGGGGAGTAACCAACCGATCCTTGTCTTCCGCACATGGTCTTACCTGACAGTCGAAGTCCTGGAAGTTGCGAGCTGCATTCTGTTAACAAAAAAGAGGGAAAAAGAAAAAAAAAAGAAAAATCTGAGGATCAGCCTGTGACCCCAGAAACCACCCAACACACCATGAAAGGTCTCCCTACGAGACTTCTTGCTTCAGCACTGTGCGGACTGCTGCAGGTCAGGTTTAGCACGTGAAAACGAGGACTGTAACAAAAGCAACCTGCAAGCGATTCTGCCCATTCTATAACAAGTTATAGGGCTGTAGGAGGCTACCAAGCTAGGGGGAGGAGTAACCTGTGAGGCATAGCTCAGTGGTTCAGCGGAATGACACTGGGATGGACACTGGCCACACTGGGCTGTGTATGGGGCTGGGTTTTGTCTGCTCCTGATATCCATTAACAATTTGGATGCAAAACTTCTGAAGGACTACTCCTAGGATCTCATGTACTGAGCACAAGAAGAGAAGCCATGCGGTCAGCTCCTGTGCAGCCACTGCTGCAGGCATGGGATTGTTCTATGGCACACAAAGGGAGAAGTGCAAACTCTTGAAACACAAGTGCATGGGAACTGCGCTCAGCAGCTAACCACTGACTCTTCTCAGAGGGTGACCCCATGCACGCAGGTGAACAGTCAGTACAGCACCCACTGGGCATCCAGCAGCTTGGTGGGTTTGCAGGAACCTGCCCGTGTGCCCACGTGCTTTGTGAAACACTATCTAACCACACAGTAGGTTACATCACTGTGAACTGTCAGCAAAAGGCTGAGCAAACAACTTGAGATAGCATCCCACAGCTTATGTGTTTTAGGCATAGCGCCTTAGTACTAAAATTACTAGAAAACTAGGATCACATATGGACAACAGAAACACACCAAATATTTCTTCTGGCTGAGCACCCTCACTCGTCTCCATGAGTAAATACATGGCCCTGTTTTCCCCACTTGCCTTCTTAGCAAGAGCAGGGGTTGCTACCTACGTTCTGCACTTTGAGACATTTAAGTTGAGATATCTGCAAATCTGTTTTAAGAATCCGTTCCCCTCTCTCCTCCTCTGCGTTAAGTATTGACTGGCAGCAATGTTTTCACCAAGACATAGAAAAGCTCACTAAATCCTCAGGATGGGGGAAAAGAAAATAAAAAATGCCCTCCTCTTATTTCAGTTTGAGAACCTGAAATTAATTGAGATTTCTGACACTGCCATTAGCCTGTGAAGCAGGTCAGTTCAGCTACTCATTTCTCTATGGAGAAATGAGAAACTTTTGTATCCAGCACTGGATTTGGATGGCACGAGCTAAGTTAAAAAAAAGGTGATCCGAATTTGTTCTTAGAAAAGTCTGAGATTCCCCAAGCGAGTGCAGAGGAAATGACACACAACGCAAGGAATGAGACTCTGAACTGGGCTGCATGCTGTCAAGGCATACCACGAGGCAAAAGAAGCTGACATGCCCTCCTCACCACCAGCTCTTCCATGACTTGGCGCAGGGGGGCTGTGGATGCCTGCCACAGAACTCCTGTGTGGTTGATCTGCAGCTCCACCACGCACTCCATCGAGCGCTTGGTCTCCATCAGGTTGTGCCAGAGGTTGGCACCGGGCCCTGGTGGCAGCAGGGGTGCCAGAGGTCAGGCCAGAGCCAGGTCAGAGCCCACCAGCTTCCAGGACCCCACTGGGGGGCACAGGGATGTGGGGGGACGTACCAGCATAGATGGCAGCAAAGACAAAGGACAGAACGTAGAGCCGACCCTCCTTGCCCAGGAACTTGGGGACCATGAGCAGGTTGGCACAGCGGAAGTGGGGGGACGTGGCCCAGCCCAAGGCAGTAATCACTGTGTGGAACAGAGAGCTGACCCCATGGCACCACAGAGAAACCCCCTGGGGGCTCCTGACGGCCCCCATCACCCCATCATCACCCTGCCTTATCCTCACATGTCAGCGTCCAGGTGAGCTTCAGCCTCTGTGCCTCCGGCAGGTCCAGAGGCATGATGAGGAGCTGGCAGAGTCCTGAAAAACCCAATAATGTGTCCTGAGCTCCCAGTGCCACCAGCCCCGTGCTGTGCCTGTCACTGGGATATACTCACCGAGGCCGAGGAGCATCCCGAAGCCAGCGCCCAGGAAGAATTTTCTGCAGCGATACTCATCCGGCCGGCTCCAGAGGAACCGGCTGCACAGGCCAGGCAGGAGAAAGACCACCACTCGCTTCAGGGCTGGGTGGGGAGGGAGGGGTCAGCCCTGCCTGCTCCCACTGCCCACCGGCAGCCCTGACTGGGAGAGGAGTGGGAGCAGAGCTCACTTGAGTTGGGAGGTTTCTGCCTCCTGCGTGTCTCAGTCCCAACCCCTGGCTCCACAGCGCTGGATGTCTGCTGGACCACCACCTCCTGCAGCTTGCTGTCCCTTCTCTCAGCCTGCTCATCATGGTCTAAGTCCCGTCTGGCAGCAGGGAGAGAAGTGTTGGGGACCAGCACTGCCAGTGCCGTAAGGGAGGGGGGCATTGCCACGCCACAGCCAGCGCTCACTTGGAGAGCAACGCCTCGCTCTCCTCCTCCTCCTCCAGCTGATCTTGCACCCCGGTGGCCCTTCTGAAGGGGAATCTCCAGCCCTTTATCCTGTCCCTGATGCGCTGCAGCAGGGGCTGCCCTTGCTCCTCCCCTCCTCCCCGCAGTGACTGCACAGCACCCAGCTCTGGCATCTCCTCGTCACTGGAGTCCCTGCAGGAGTGGAGAGGACAGGGGTGAGCTGCAGCCCCCCACCCCCACCTGCTGCAGCCCCCCAGGCTGGGGTGGGCTCCCGGCACCCCTCTGCTCACATCTCCTCATCCCCAGAGTCCGGGTAGCTCAGGGGGGCCATGCAGACAGAGCAGGTGTTGTTCAGGTTTTTGTAGCACTCGCTGCAGAATAGCCCTGTGGAAAACAGGGCCGTCAGGGGGGGATGTGGCATTTTCTGGGGAGGGGGTCTGCAAGCTATGGGGACTCCTACCTTTGCAGTTGGGTGTGATGCAGGCAGTGAAATCCGATTTCTCTGCCATCCCGCAGGTCAGGCAGTGCTTTCGCTGGATGCCCAACATGCGAGAGAGGCGGACAAGGAGAGGGAACCTGCAAACACGGGGCCATGATCCATGGGGCAATGATCCATGGGGCAATGCCATCTCAGGGGTCCTTGCTAAAGACTCCCCAAGGATGCTGCTGCCCTTTCCCACCCCCTGGAGGAGCTCACCTGGAGATGAGGATCAGGAAGAGCCTGCTTTTCCCAGTATCGGCCATGCGCTGCGTGCCAGATCGGCTCAGGGCAAACACCACCCATTCCCGCCGTGCACGGATGATGTTGTGGAGGAAGGCCAGGCGCTCCTGGAGTGGAGGGGATGGGATGAGGGCAGCTGGATGCTGAGGGGGTGTGGAGGGGGTCACACACACGGCACAGTGGGCTTCTCACCTGCTCACGGGCCGGGAAGTAGGAGGCACACACTGCCCGGCGCAGACGCGCCATGTAGGAGCCAAAGACGGCGATGAAGAGCCAGACACCATACAGGATTCCTGGAGGGAAAAAAAAGAGTTATGTAGGGGTGGCACCACCCTGCACCCCCTACCCACCGGGGGTCGTGGAGGGTGCAGCACCCCCAGCCTGCGCACCGATGGTGATGTGGGTATTGTGGTCTGGTTCCACGGGCTCGATGAGGCATTTCTGGGACAGCACCGAGACCTTGCCCTCCTGCAGCGCGTTGAAGGCAGAGACCAGATCCTGGAAGATCTCACTGGTGTAGCCCGTCCCATTGACGCTGATGGTCATCGTTGATGGCGCTGTGGGCGAGCGGCTCAGTCCTGGGGCCACCCCACAGCCCCAACCCTCAGCCAACAGAGGACCCACGGGTGTCACTCACCCCTGGCGATGATCTCGGCGCTCAGCTGGTGCCGGAACAGGTCAAGTAGCCAGAAGATGGTGTAGTCAGCCAGGAGGATGCTGAACCCCAGCAGCACATGGCGCAGGAACGCAAACAGCTGCAGTCCGTACTGACGTCGCTCCGTTTTTGACAGCCACAGCGCACCTGGATGGCACCAGGGCATCGTGAGTCCGTGCCAGGAGCCATCCCAGTGCTCAGGGCTGGGCTGGGGGACACCCCCGGGGTTGGGGCTGACCTGGGGGGATGTAGCGGCCCCTCTCCCGTGCCGACAGGGGCAGCACGGTGGGTTTGCCCTGCTCTGCACACCGCAGGTCCATCTCCACGAAGCGCCGGGTGATGTAAACGTTGTCGAACGTGTCGTCCCGCAGGTAGCGACGCCGGTACCGTATCGCTCTGGGGGCACGGCGGGGAAGCTGAGCACCTGCCCACCATGTCCCCTTCCCCACGGGTGACCAGAGCAGGACCCCTGCGCACTCACTGGTACCACAAGTAGAGGATAGCCAAGAAGGAGAGATAGGAGAAGAGCTCCAGGGCGCGGTGGTAGGGCTCCATGTGCCGCCGCACAGCCTCCATCATGTCTGCAGACACCTCCCCCAGGCTCTTGCTGGCATTGAGGCTGACGTTGAAGTGGTGCACGACCGAGATGTTGAACTCAAACTCCGCACGGACACGGTTAAGGGCATCCGTGAGGGCTGCAGAGGTGACAAGAGGCGCTGTGCATCGGGGCAAGAGCCAGAAGAGGGGTGCAGAGAGGGACCCCGGACCCGCCATGGCACCAGGATACTCACGGACTGCGACATTGCTCCGGATGAAGGCCTGGATGTACTGAGGGATGACGCAGAAGACAGCAGCAACTGTGGAGAGGGGGATCTGTGCCAGGGCTGGGTCCCAGGGGAGGGGATGGATCTGCTCCACCACCCCATAACCCCCCCAGGGCAGAGGAACAGGGACTCACGAGCATCAACCATATTGCAGAGGATCTTGAAGCTGTGGACGACATAGCAGATGTGGAAGAAGATGCCGACGGCACGCTCACATCTGTCCTTGGCCTTGTCCATGTAGCGCATGCAGCTGCCCTGGGGTGACCCCAGCTCGCGGTTGCAGATGTTGCCAATCTTGCCCAACCACAGCCAGACATTGCGAAGGGTCCGGGCTGCGGGCAGAGAGCGGGTGTTAGAGATGGGGATGGACTGAAAGCAGGATGTGGGGTGCCAGAGATGGGGAGACCCCACTCACCGACGTGTCTGATGGAGTCCATGATGGAACGGACGAACTTGCGGACACGGTCAGCCACCACCTTGGCATTCTGGCCAATGTCTTTGATTTTTTTCTGCAAGTCTGCAGAGAGAGGAGACAACCTGAGCATACCCCAAGTGGCAAGGGTATCCTGGGGGTGTCTATGGCTCCCCCAGGAAAGGCCCCTCCAGTCCCTATGCCCTCCCCCAGAACCCTGCTCACTCAGCAGCGGCTCCTTGGCACGTTGCAGCCGCTCAGCCGTCTGGTTTTGGGCCAGTTCTGCCCCACACGACAGCGCCTTGGCCATCTGGGAGACGTTGTGCATGAGGTTGGTGCCAGGGCCTTGCACCGTCAGGCACAACGCCAGCACCATGATCAGCATCTTCCCTTCCCCTGTGGAAACAGGGCAGTCCTGGATCTCAGCTGGGACCCAGCACCCCCAAATCCCAGCACAGCACCCGTTTCTCCTCACTGGTGAAGAAATGCGGCAGGGCCAGCAGCACGATCATCCTCGTCTTCATGGAGAAGGCCATGCCCAGGCCCAGCGCCGCGCCCATGATGACGGTGACGCTCAGGCAGTACCAGACATTGTGTCCCTGCACCAGCAGCACCAGAGCACCGTAAAGGCTGGCCAGAGCCAGGCCCAGCGTGAAGCCGCCGATGCTGCGGGCGAACTCCTGGGCCTTGACCAGCTCCTCCGGCCGCTGCTCGGCCCCAGGCCGCTGGGCCCGGTTCTTGCGCCGGCCCCTCCGGCCCCGCAGGGCTCTGCTCAGGGCCGACACCAGCCCCATGCTGGGGCTCCTGCTGCTCCCTCTGGATCACTCTCCGTGGGACAGCAGCAGACCCAGCGAGCAGTTTGCAAAAAGCTGCTCGCAGGGGTTTCGCCGTTGTCGGTTCCAAGTTTCCGTTGCCTTCAGAACGGTTTCAGTTGAGCTCTGGTGCAGTAGGCACTCCTCACCCTAAAGTACATCTTCCAAACACAGAAATTCTGTGCAATTACGTGTCAGTAATTGCAGTTTTAATAAGCCTCAGCACGTGTAGGGAGAGGAAATTTGAGCCAATGCATCAACACTGTCCATGGAACACTGGACACACAGACCAAGGACGCTCGGCCTCACAGCCATGAAATGGAGAGGAACAAACAAGGCCGACCATCAGTCGAAAGGGTGAAGTGGGTAATTCCAGCAAGGGTGTCCCTTTATTACTTACTATTTTTACATTTATAATATTATATTATTAGTATTACTCCCTAATTACTTACAACAACCGAGTCAAGAAATCCACTGACCCAAAAAAAGGAGAAAACTGAGCATGCAGCCTAATTACCATGAGAAAGCAAGAGAATCATTTAACCAATAAAAGAGAAAATACTAATTAATACTAATTAATGAGAAACTGTGTAACTTGCAGACCATGAATGTTTAATACTTGTTTGCAAAAGTGTAGAAATAATGAACAATTTGCCCATCAGGGATTGACCTTCAGTGCTGAACTGGAAATAAATCCCTCGGCTCTGGGTGGGATTGGCCTGTTGCACACCAGGGGAAGGAACCCCTTTTGGGATTTTTTTGGTGACCCAGATGAGGTGGCCTTAAAGCCTTGTTTGGATCATTTTCCTGTCTCCAGAAATGCAGAATGGGATTGGGCAGGACACAGTGAGCGGTGCCAAAGGGAGGTGGGGGCTCATGTCTTTCCAGTGGTCCCACACCCCCCAGGCTCCTCCAGAACAGCGTGAGGAGGGGGTCCCATAAATGAAGGCCACAACCCCCATGCATGGCATGAAGTGGGGTCTGTGGGGTGCATCCACTAATGGGGGATTAGGCCTGGAGAGGTGAAAAGGGGTATGCCCGGAGGGAGAGGTCGGAAGGGATGCCCTGCCCACCTCGCAGGAAGCGTCCCTCCCTCCCGGGCTCATTGTGTCAGGGAAAGGGGGGTTGGACGGAGCGGGGCCCCACCGGCTTCCTCAGCGCTTCCTGCCCGGCTGCAGCGCGGCGAAACACTGGAGAGACTCCCAACGGCCGCGGGGTGGGCTGGGCCCCTTCGCCCCAATCGGGAGGGTGCGTGGGTAGCCTCCAAACCGGCAAAGTTCCCTCACTCGGGAGGAAGGTTGCTGAGGTCCCCTCCCTGGTCACCTGCCTTCTGGGAACCAACCAAAAATAAAAGTGTCGGCACTGCAGTGGTCCTGCATCTGAAAATAAAACAGGGGGAGGTAGTACAGGGTGCAGGGCAGCCTCCATGCACTGAATCAGGCTGGGGGTGGACACCCCAGGGATGTGGTTCGGGGAGCTCACCTGGGGACCTCTGTGCCAAACTTGAGTGTCCCTATCTCACGCACAAGACCATTCACGTGTTAGACGATCCAATGTGTGAGTCAGACCACATAATCTTCGCATGTGTGACTTCTTGAATGTTGGTTTGAAACTTGCTCCTCCTGCACAACAGGTAACGCGGGCCGGCCTGTGAAAAACAGTATTACAACAACTGTATTCACTACAAACAGTCCATAGTGCCACAGAAATGACCTCCCTATGCGGTTCACCCATCACATCCTGGACCCCCAAGTCACCACCACAGCCCAGATCCCTCGGATCACCCACCACATTTCCTGGACCCCCAGTCACTCACCACAGCCAACCCGCGTCAGTCACCACGCCAGACCCCTCTGGTCACCCATCACATCCTGACAACAGCGGTTCATCCCATTGAACACATCTTTTCTCTGGAGGCGCCTGCGATCTTACAATCACCATATACCACATCTGAGAGACCCCGTCGTGTCACCACATGCACATCCTTGGACCCCGCCGGTTCACAGCCATCACAAAGCACCGGCAACCCCCTTGTCAACACCCCATCACTCCTGACCCGCCACTCACATCACAGCCCGAAACTTCTATCCGTATCGGTCAACATTCAATCAAAATTCACTGACTGCCACTGGAGCAGAATTCCAAACTTACTGTGGTGTCTTCCCTGTTGGTAGTCAGTGTTTGCCAGGCACTATTCCAGTGCTCAGAGTATATGTGTAATTTCAATTGATCATTCCTTGGCAACTGCTCTGTGATGCTCATGTGGGGTGTTGCTGATGAGAACCGTAACATATGTTTCATGGAAGAAGCAGGTTGTGTTCTGACACTTAACCAGAGAGAGGCAAGTGAGCATGTTTTATGTTACAATTATAGAACACATGATTCTGATTTATTTTAGTACTGGACCTTTAACCAGAAGAGTTTAATATTAATGGTTTCATAAAATACATTCTGAAAAGCCATGCAGTTGACAATGCATACTTTGGGCTTTCGGTGTTGCTTTTTTTACCCACTTTTAAAAATAGTATTTTTTGATTTCCTGTTAACTCCCTCAGCATTGCCACATTTTCTAAGCTATAAAACCAGAACAAGATCTTTAGAGATATTCTTGGTATGAAAATGAAACAGAAAATACATGTTCAGCAAAGTTGCTTGACTTGCTTTTTTTCTGTTCTTATGTTTCTAGCAAAAAAGGGAAAGAAGGAGGTCCCAGTTTAAATTTTCAAGATTAAGAAGGTCTCACTGTCATTCATGTCTTTATTCTTCTCTTTTCCAAAATGAGACAGACTTGATCGATGGTTCTATTTGTCTGGTCTGATGCTTTATCGTTTGTATTTTAATTTTTTTTTCCCCATGGAGGAATGAGAACAGAAGTGGAAAGAACAGCTGATAGCAGTACTTGAACAGTGAAGGAACAAAGGAGTGAGTGAGATATTCAGGATTTATGATTTATTCAGCCAGAACTTCTGAAGAGCTCAGACATTATTAGAGCATCAAATTTAATGGTTTCAGGAGCTCAGATTTTAGGGTGCTGAGCCTCTGTGAAAAACATGGTCTTCAGAGGCAAAGGAGCTGCTGAGCTATGAATGTTTGTGAATGCATGGACTATTACTCTGGTGCCCATGAAGAAGCTAAGCTGTCTTGACAGTCCTGTCCCTGGTGTGCAAAGGCATGCAGTGTGGCTGCTGGTGGTGTCAGGAGCTATATGGGGAAGGGACAGTGGAAGAAAATGTTTCATGAGGTTAAGAAAATGTAGATATTGTTACAATCAAAATTTTTGTTTATATTATCAATTATTGTCTCCTTATAAGGCTTAAGTTTTGTTTAAAGTAAAAAAGACAAAAAATCTTTTCTATAGAAAATGAGTGGTCTATTCTTGATTAACAATCAGTCAAAATAATATTAATATCCAGACACCCAGGATAAGCTGGCTTTGGTAAGCACTTTGCAGGCAGGAAAGGACCTCTAAAAGCATAGTACAATGCTGTCAAAACAAGAGAAAACTGAACAAAGAAGAGCTCATGAATCCAGAAGAATTTTTAGTAATACGGAAACTGCTGGCATTTATTCCAGCCTCTCAACACTTCGACATGCTGCACCTTGTCCTGTGGTTTGTGGGTGGGACTCTCCTGTCACACCATCATGGTAGAAAGGACAAGGTAAAGGTGCTTTTTTAACATCTTACATAATTTTCAGTAGAATCTACAAATCAGGAAACATTAGTGCCTTGGGAAAACAAGGCTCATAAAACCGATTTTGACTTGAAATATTATTTGTGCAGTTATGCATCTTAGTAG
>VKON01001115.1:27469-38645 GCA_009741485.1 Malurus cyaneus samueli | reverse complement strand
ATGTTTGGCTTTTGCTGGTGCCCATTGGAGGTGAAAACCCGATCCCTTGTGGTGGCAAAAATGGTGCTGCTTGTCCTGTGCCATTTATCTGTCACAAGTGAAGTCCTTCTCATTCCCTGGATGCTTTGGGCTGCCTCTTGGTCTAAGGAGTTTCTCTACAGTTGCTCCATCCTCTCCCCAGGCTCCCCATAACTCTTGCTAGCCCAAATCCTGTAACCAGGATGTGTGGGAGGGAACAGCCTGTCTAGGTGGTCAAACACTGAGTAAACACATAGTCTGACAAACCCATTCCTTGCAATTCAGTGGTGTGTGTCAGGGTGGCTGCTCTATACCAGAAAATGAGCTGGGAGCCAAGAGATGATGTCAGGCAGGTGGGGACCCCCAAAAATGATGGTGGAGCAGGCTAGTGTGTGTAGCGGAAAGGTGTGCATGAGGCAATCCGCCATCTAAGTCCAGACTGTGAGGGGGCAGGTCGAGGAACCACTTAGGTTATTTGAGGAGTCAGGGTTTCTGCCGGTCGCAAGCATGTATCACACAGTAGATCAGGCAATGATAACGGGCATCCGACAAGTGAGAACCACAGCTCTCTGGTTACGAAGATGGAGTTTAGACACCACTGGTGTCACAGTCTGATCGCTCGAGGCTAGGCCCTAAGATGAAGGGCAGTGGATCAGTATGCTGGCACTGGAGCACTCATGCAGATAGAAACTCAGGATGGAGAATAATGAGGTTGACAGAAGCTTCTGTTAAATAGTATGTAGGGACGGGACTTGAGCGTTGATGATTCTGTGATGTGAGAGGTTTATATGGCGCGAAGGCGATGAGGAAGCACCTATCTTTGTCTCCAATTATGTGACTTCTCTCTCTGTAGTTGGCCTGTGATTTTTCACGACCCAAAAGACTCCAGCGAACGTACACTATCATTTCCAGGGATCGCAGGTCAGAGACTTCAGTTCGGATCAAGGAAGGGATGGCACACTCTCCTGTTTTCAAAGTACTGCTCCACGGAGAGGGCTCAGAAGTGAGGGGCAAAGGTTTGTACTAGAGCTGGTAGGTCTGTCTGGAGGTGTTGGAGGCACGTGGCAGTGTTTTACGGCAATACTATTATCTCACGTCCAAGAAAGTTCTGGGAGTGTGGTTGTAAGCGATAACCCTTAAGGGAATGGATCGCTGTGTTTTTTCAGCCAGACTGAGACGAATAACGTCCAATGCTGAGTAAGTTATATAAGCCTTCTATCAAGCGGGAGGAAAGGATCCAATAGGATGTCGACGCTCTACTGCACCAAGCCTGGATCCCTGTCGACCCATTCGAACATGCCCACCTCTGTGGCTCATCCCTGCAGCGCTGGCAAAAAGGCCGTACCTGGAGACGCTGGCAGCGCTCAGGGCCGGGACGCAGTCACCTAGGAAGCACGTGGCAGAATAGCTAGCAGCACCTTCTGGGGGAAGAGCCTTTCCCTGAAATCCAACCTGAACCCACCCTGATAACGAGCCTCCAGCCTCCATTTCCCTCAGGTCTGTCCCTTAGGCAGCAGAGAGGAAGAGCAGTATTGGAGCATGTGGCTCGCTCTCATCGTGGCCAGAGAACGCCTGTCTATGCTGGTCCCTTTAGTGCCTGAATCTCTCGGGACATGCTGGCCGTGGAGAGCATGGGCTACGGTTGTGACCTGGGTTTCAGCATACAGGGCTGACAGGTTCTGCACAAACGATACGAATTATATAAGTAGTTCTGAGCGAAGAAACATATTTTTTCTACTTCGCCTAATAGATGGTCTTCACTAACCCATCCAAAACTCTAGTGTCGTGTGCGCAGATGGCTAGCGCGGGGAGGGAGATGTGCATAATGTTCACAGATCTCAGACTTGAAAGATGGACAGGGTAAGTATGTCTCTCACAAAGAGAAGGAGACAGCCTGTACGACCAGTCATGGTGGTTGAAGGAGTCAGCATTTCACGCAATCTACAATTCCTCATGACATTGAGCATGTGGATAAAGGATGCCGTGTCTGCGTAGCCTCGCTCTCTTGTCCCCCAGAGTCTATTTCCAATTTGGCCCAAGTTTGGGAGACACGACCAGGGCATTGGGTCTAGCACAGGCTCTCTGATCAAATTGCCGGCATGTTATATCATATTCTGTCCTCTCCATGGATTTCTGTAGGCTTCTTCGTCTGGAGATGACACATCATGTGTGGAGGACGAGGTTGGAGTGTGTTCTGGCTGCTGTCCGCTTGACCTAGCGTTGGCAGGTTTCTCTTGAAGCTTGATGCTTGGCTTGCTCGTAAGCTCCATGGTCTGACGTGTCGTGAGCGTATGATAAAATAGCGCTCGACATCGACTGATCAGTTAGAGATCATGTGGCTGACTGTGTGCTCTATAGTAATTATAATGTGTGCCAGTCCCTGGCTGCAGACAGCGACATGACTACAGGGAAGCATATGTTTAGTCTTCCACGGCAAAAGAGTGAAGCAGGAACAGTTGCCTGCTAACATGAGGGATCGGGCTGGACTAGCCCCTGCGTCCCGAATGCGGAAGCGGGAGGGCTCGCCCAGAGGTGGCGTAAGGATGTAGCTATGGGGCTACAGATCCTCTCTGGCAAGGGTGGAAGAAGGGCCGTTGTACAGCAAGCCCCTTGAATAGCGGGTGCCATAAAGAAAGCCTGAAAGAGACAAAGCCCACAGGAATCAGAGGGAGGATTTGGCCTGACTGCTTTAGACATGGCATCTGGTGTGTTGGGAAAACACTTGTTCATCCCAGCTGGCATCTCCCTGCCATTCCCTCCTCGAAAGCAAGAGACACCAAGAGGCAGCGCAAACAGTGTTGTGTCTGTCTGGGCTTTGTTTACCCACGTATCCGCATGTGCTTGCCTCTTTTGCTATGTGATGTTCAGGTGGCGTTGGTCAGTCCCTGGCCGGGGGCCGAGGCTGGCAGAGCTGATGCTGGGCCAGTAGGGGGTTTGCATGGGTGCCAGGGGGCTGCTCGTCGGTTGTGGGGCTTTCGACGAGAGCACGCGGGGGTAATGGTCCGCTTAGCGTTCTCTTGATTAGTGTCCTGTTTAAGCTTAATGGGTGGGAAGTGGGTTAGGAGGCGGGTGTGGTAGTAGAGGCGCGGGGACGCAGTCAGAAGGGTACTGGGCCAGCGGGGGGGGGGGGGGGGGGGGGGGGTCCGGGCCGGACGCGGAGGTCCCGCTGACCCCCCCTGCCCAGCCGTCCCCAGCCCCGAGAGCGCCGGGCGATGCCTGAAGCTGCGCGTCACCGTCTGCTGCCGAGGCACCAGTGAGTCCGGCTGGGGGGGCTGTACCCCAAAACGCAGGGGCTCCCCCTCCCCCGGGGCAGACCGGTCCCCACTGCGGGCTACCGGAGCCTCGGGGAGCCGATCCCTGACAGCGGTGGGGTTTTTTTCAGCGCCAGAGCCGGTGACAGAGGTGCCCAATTCGCAGCCCCGAGGGCGCGGGGGCCCCGAGGGTGAGTACGGGCGACCGGAGAGCGGTGGGGAAGCGGGGATCGGCTCGCTCTGACCTCTGCTTCTGTCCCGGCAGATGTAGTGCCTGCCCGGGGCACCGCGGTGCCATCGCAGCCCTGCCCCCCGTGCCTGGCGCTCCTGCTCCTGGCCCTGCTCTGGGTCTGACCCCGGCGCTGCCCGTGGCGGGGGGATGGGCTCCTCTGCCCCAACGCCGCTTCCAGGCTCTTCCTCACAGCCAACCCCCCCGAGCCCGTGAGGCAGCCCCAGGCCATGACCCTGCCTGCCGGACCCTCCGCAAAGCCGAGCTGGGGCCGGGAGCTCCGGGCTGAAAGGTGAGGACGAGCGAGGGCTCTGGGGAGGTGGGGGGCACCCTTCGGCTGCCCTGCAGCATCCCTGGACGGGGCTCTCTCCCTCCCAGGGCCACCGCTTGCTGCCGGCATCGCCGCACGTCGGGATTGCCGCGAGTCAGCATCGCCGCCCGCCGGGATCGCCGCGCCCCGGCAGCGCCCCGCCGGCCTCCTGCCCCGGCGCTGGGGTCCGCTCAGCGAACGCCTGCTCTGCCCCACGGCCATCGCCTCATCTCGTGCCTTCCCCCACGGACCCCCCGCCCCTGGGGGCCAAGGGACCCCCAGCCCCGGAGCGGGGCGGCAGCACCGATGGCGGCACCTGCCGCTGCCGTGCCCCTCCGGCGAGGACACGCTGATCTGTCTTCTGGGAAGACGCCTTCCTCCGTGCCCTCCGTTTGGTTTTAACCCCCGGTAGTGACTGAGCAATACAGTATTTGCAAGATCGCTGCGCCCCGGCTGTGCGGCCACCCCGCGGGTCTCCCTGCCCGTGCCCCCCGTCCCTGCGCCGGTGCCAGGGCGGTTGCCCCCCAATCCCTTGCTCCCTCCGCAGCCTCCATGGCCGAGGGCTTAATTGCAGCAGTTTGGTATTGAGTCGTCAGCTCCTGTCACCGGAGAGCTTTAATTACAGATGAGCTGCCAGTAATTAACACCTGGCGGTGGGATGAGCGCTGGGACAGGGGGCGAGGGGGCGGTGGGCCTGGGGGTCACTGCCCCCAGTGAGGCACCCTGGTCCCTTTTACCACCTTCGGGTGTGGTTGGGGTGCCCACAGAGCAGCTGCTGTCCGTCCATCTGTCCGTCTGTCGTCCATCTGTCCCTCTGCTGTGCACCCCATGAGATGCACCCCCAAAGTCCGGGGCTGTGGGGAGCTGTAGGGTTTCCCCCCTTCCCCAGCGGGGGGCTGATCCCATGGCACAACCGGATCCCTGTCGGAGTCACGGCTCTGGTGCAGCCACACACCCCAGGCTTATGATCAACTGGCGGGACAGTTCCCTGAGGCTCTTGGCCCCCCATCCCATGAGTGCGGCCCCCCATTTGTCCTCCTCAGAGGGGCTGAACTCCCCCCGGGGCTGCCCGCAGCGGGGCCCCCCAGCCCCTCGCCGCGCAGGCGTTGCCGGCCGCCTGCCGCAGTGGTGCCGGGCACGTCAGACAGGTTTTATGGCTTCTGGGAGAAAGAAGCTGCTTGGCAAGAGGCTGAGCGAAAGCATCGACCGTGCCGCTCCCCTCCCCCCGCTCCGCTGCCTGCCCTGCCCACACCCTGCACCCCATCCTGCCCCCACCTGTACCCCGTCCTTCACCCCAGCCCCACAGAGAGGAGTACCCCGCACCCATGGGGGGCACAGAGGCTGCTCAGTGCAGAGGGGGGCATTTCTTGTGGAACCCACCCCAGGAGGGGATGAGACCATCCCCTGGGGGAATGTCCATCTGGGGGACATCACACTCAATGGAGTCTCATGTGGGATGCTGGGTGGGGCAACCCAGCTGTGGGGATGCTGGAGTGCAGTGGTGTCAGCCGGACCAGCGTGTGGGGATGTCATGGGTGATGGTAACTTATGGAATCCCTGTGTAGGGATGATTGGGGGCTGTGCGCCCTGTGTGACCCCCCTGCAGGGATGATTTGGGGCTGTGCGCCTTCTGGGACCCCCCTGCAGGGATGATTTGGGGCTATGTGCCCTGCGGGACCCCCCTTCAGGGATGATTGGGGGCTGCGTGCCCTGTGGGACCCCTTGGCAGGGATGCCAGGGGATGACAATGCCCTGTGGCATCCCCGTACAGGGATGTGCCCTTTAGGACCCCCATGAAGGGATTCTGGGGTGCTGTGCTCTTTGAGATCCCCATGCAGGGATGCTGGGTGGGGTCACCCCCCAAAGGAGCCCCAAACAAAGATCCTTGGGGACAACTGCACCCTGCAGGACCCGCATGCAGGGCTGCTGATGGGCTCTGCCTTGGGGGAACCCACGCAAGGATTCCGGGGGGGCTGCCCATTGCACCACCCCTTCCCCAAGCCCCCAGGGATTCACAGGTGAGGCCAAGGGGTCCCCGGGGGTGGGTGCTGGGTCCGGGCGTAGCGGGGTCCTGTCCTTGAGCCGGCGTTGTTTGGTATGCGGGAGCTGCCACCGGCTTCAAATCCCATCGACTTCCAATGAGCAATGCCATCAATAACGGCTAATTGATGGCGCGGCCGCTCCAAATCAGATTCCCCGTCCCCTGAATCCAATTGATGGCTCCGCACCCCGCAGCCGCCGCGGCAGAAATTGAATCTATTCAAGGAATGGGCTCCATTAGCCCATCCCTTCTGTCTCGCCATCCCCCTGCCTCGGGGCCCCCTCATCATCCCCCCCACCAACGCCACCCACACCAGCCGGGGTGCTGGGGTGCCGTGGGGAGGAGCGTGGGGTGAGGATGTCGGCTGGGTGGGAGTTAAACCTTCTGAAATCGGGAAGGAAAAAATTTATCACCTGGAATAGCGAGTGATGGGAAATGGAAATAGGCAGCGCCGAGATGGAGAGCAGGATAAATAGCCGTGCCAGGGGTTGGGAGCTGCTGTGGGCAACGAGGTGGGGGCACAGCATAGCCATGCCCACCCCATGGCCTGGCTCACTGTTAGGACAGACACCGTGGATGCACCGTGGCACCGGGATGAGCCGGGGCACAGTCCCTGAGCTCCGTGGTGCTCCCAGCACCTTCCACTCCTGCCACCAGATCTCTCCCTCAGCCACGCTGCCGAGGTCCCCCCACCCAACTCTGGCGGGACAGGGGCTTCAGTGTGCCCCAAACACCCCTCACAACCCCGGGGTGAGGATGAGGTCAGGCACTGCAGCCGTCCCGGGGCAGCCCCAGGACACACAGGGGACGTGGGACATGGTGACCCGCCCCGAGAGCTGAAAGGGTGCGTGAACCCCCAGGGCGGTGGGGCCCATCCCTGCCTGCTTCCCATGGGCGAAGGGCAACGGCGGCAGCGCCCATCCAAGAGCTGTCGAGAGCATCCCGGAGATGGGAAATGGCTCCGTGTCACCATGGAAACGGGGCCACTGGCTCGACATGCCGAGGGGACACGTGTGCTGAGGGGACACGCACGCTGAGCCCTGAGGAGCAGGGCACTGGGGGTGCCAGGCATTGGGCACAACGGACTGGACAGCACGCACTGACCGCAGGCTCCCCAGGACCCTGGGGGCCACACCACAGAGCCCATCACCCACCTTGGAGCAGCTCCCTCATTACCCGGCGGTCACGGGCACTCTGAGGAATGCCACCTCTTTGTGATGCCACCTCTTTGTGATGCCACCCCGGTGTGTGGTTCCACGGCGGCCGGGCAGCTCCGCACCACCACGCCAGTGCACAGCACTCAGGGTGCGGGGGCCGCAGCGGCTGTTCCCCGAGCAGCCGCCTGATGATGCGCATCGTCAAGGTTATAATTTAGCAAAACACTCAGCGGGGGCTTGGAGGGAGCCGGCCCGCGCCGGTTAATTAACCGGAGCCGCACGCACCGAGCCCGCTCCTGCCATAGCAATGAGGGCGCGGGCATCGGGCTGGTGCGGCACAGGCGGGGGCTGCCGCATCCCACCCGCATCCCGAGGGGCTGGGCGAGCAGCTGGTCAGTCCCGGATGCCAGGTGGGAGCAGCGGACACTGATGTTCGTGTCCACTGCAGGGTCCAGAGTGGCAGCCAGCGCGGCAGGAAGGGTCAGCGGGGTGTGAGACAGCCTGGCACGGGTGGGTGTGCGCACACAGGTGCTGCCTGTGCCATCACGGTTCTGGGCCAGGGTGGCTGTTTGTCCGTGCCTGTGTCCATCTGTCCTTGCACGTGCTGGAGGGCAGCCCCGGTCTGATGTAATCCTGCCGGACAACAACCCTGCTGTGCCAGAGCAGGGATGGGCAGGAGCTGCCCTTTCTGCCAGCGCTGCTTGGATCTGCTGTGGACTGAGGGTCTGCGGGGTCCCTGTGCTGGGACAATCCCTGGGGACGATGATTAGGACTTCAATAGGTGGGTGCAAATGACACAGGTGACCATCCCAGCACACTGTGTCCTTGTCCCCAGGGCAGCCGGACAGCGAGGGCAGAGGCTGGGGTAGGTGCCCACTCCCAAGGGTGCCTGAGTGCACGCTGAGGGGCTCTGTGCCAGGGTGTCACCAGGCTCATACCATCTGTGCCACCGTGTGGCCTCTCTGGGCACGTGTCCAGTGGGAGAATGCTGTGGGGACGGTGGAGATGGAGCTCTGGAGTGTCTCCGCTCCCCACATCCACCGATCTGCCCTGTGCTCCTGTGATCCTCAGGCTGCTCATGAGCTTCCCTGGCAAAGAGCTCGTTAGCTGCTCCAGAGCCTGGTGCTGCTTCACCTGGCACTGGCGTTCCCTGCTCTGCCCTGGGCAGTTCCCTGGGTCCCCGCGGTCCCAGCCTGGTGACAGGGACAGGCCAGGCCAGCCCCAGCAGCTGGCAGGAGGTCTGGCAGGTGTGGCCGGCCCATGGCCAGAGGCAAGTGCAGCACAGGCAGATCGATGCACTGAATTATTGAGCACAGGAGCACGAAGTGGCTGCCACAGCGACACGGGGGGACACAGGGCCATGTGGGACACCCACCCAGCCCAAATGGAGCAACTGGACACCCACTGCCAGCTGCAGGGACACTGCACCCATCCAGGGTGGCCCTCGGGTGGCTGGGTGCCAGCAGCACAGGGCACCCCACACCCTCCAGCACCTCTTGGGGCTCTCCTGGCTGATCCTGGCGGTGCCACCAGCACCTCCTGCTCTGTCCCCTGTCCAGCACCCAGCTCCCAGCACTGGCCAGCAGCACAGTGGAAGGACCCCCGCATTTTCTCTGTGCCCCCGGCCCCTCTCGTGAGCTCTTCCTAGCGATGTATTATTGAAGCCCCACCGTGCCATCGCTCGCGGCCGGCGTGACGGCAGGCGCCGCATCAGCCCTGATGAATATTTCAGGCCCTGAAATCTCCTGCGCCTGCACACTTAGCCCTGGTCCCCCCTTTCCCCCCAGCTCTTCAGCTCCTTTGCGCTTCTGCCCGGCATCAAGGAGGGCACAGTACGGCAGGGATGCTGTGTCACCTGTCCCTCTCCCTGAGGATGGTCACCCGTGTCATCCTGGGATGGGATGGGACGATGGGGTGTTCCCGAGGGGAAGCTGGGTGATGCCCCCATTGCCGGGGCAGAGACAGAGCATCCCCACACTGCCAAGCTCAGCACCAGCTGGGGGTTCCGAGGATGGCTCCTGTGTTTCCTAAGACACCTATTCCCATCCCCAGCCCTACTGGGCTATGGGTTCCCTGGCACCATCACTTGAAGGGTCAGGGCAGGAGAACGGGGACAACCTGGGACAGAGCACATTGTGGATCTGTCCCTGGCACCTCCAGCCTGGCACCCCCCGGTTCACTGCCGCCTCTGCCAGTCTCCCAGATGCTGATTGTGGTGTGATCTGTGGTACGGTGGGAGCAGGACATCGAAGCTGCTTGTCACCCCTTCATCAGATTAACGTCACTTCGACACAACCAGACACTTCACAGGGGACACCGGGGTGGCACGGCCAGGATGAGCAGACCATGTTCCAGGGCCAGTGGGGAACCAAGTGCTGGGGCTGGCAGCCACAGACCCATCTCTGTGTCCTTGTCCCTTCCCCGAGGAGCTGTGGCTGCCCCGCCCAAGCCTCCCACATCTGTGCTGTGGCCATGTCGGAGCAGCAGGGGCTCGGAGCGAGGCCGGGGCTGCCACCGGTGGATGATCTTGGAGTGATCTTGAGGCCAGGAGGGAGGTTTGCCATGCGGGAGGAGAGGAGCCGGCTGAGTCACCCGGTGCCGGCTGCTGACTCAGGCGCTTCCTGCCAGGTAACCTCCGCTGCCGGCGTGTGGGCTGCCGGGACACGGGATGTGGCACAGGGGACAGACGGGACACCAGTCCAGCACCCAGGGTGGGCTAGAGCGGGAGAATGTTTGGCTAAGCCGCATCGCGTGGTGACCCGGTTCTACCTGGTGTCACCCGGGACATGGGCACCGTGGCTGCTGGCCGTGGGAGCCACGAGGAGCTGGTGGCTCGCACTTCCCACCCGCCACCTCTGCGTGCCCACACAGCCAGGGCGGGTGAGATTTGGCACAGCAGAGCCTGCTGGAGCCAGGGTTCCGGCCAGCGGGCGTCTGGCGCCCGGGGCAGGAACCCTGCAGCTTCCTCCCGCCGGGCAGCGCCGGGGTGGGAGGGCAGCGAGGCTGGGAACCACGCACGGCTTCATCCAGCGGCTCCACGAGGAAGCTGATTTCCTCTGACGGCCCCGGCGCTGCCGCCTGGCACCGCTGCTCCCTCACTGGTGGCCGGGGTTGCGGTGGCACTAAACCTCCTCCTCTGCGAGCCCACTGCGTCCAGCTCGGCATCAATTAGCTCAGGCCGCGGAGGTGCTAATTAACGAATCGTCCCCGTGTCCCGCTGCGCATTAGGGCTCACCTCTGGTGAGAGGCTGCTCTGCCTGGACCTGTGGCTCACCAGGGAGTGGGTGTGGCGACTGGTGGCACTGCCACCCATCCTCACCTCCCCTGTGCCCACGCTGCTCGCAGTCCAAGCCCAGCCGCAGGATTTCCCCAGGGTTCCTCCAGAGCTGGGGCTTGCCTCCTTTCTCCCTGGAAACGGGAAAGCTCAGATCCTGTGCCCTCCCCGAGGCGATGCTCGCCCGGTGCTCGTCAAGGCGCTGGCGCAGCGCAACCATCCGTGAGGCTTCATTCAAATTTAACGACTAAAAAGGGAAGGGGAAGGGAGGAGCGGGGCCGGGTGGGCACACGGTTTGTCCTGGGTGTGCCCCAGGCACGCCAGCCTGGCAGGACAGCCCCAAAACACCAGCGAGGGGCTGCCCCAAACGCTGCCAGGAGGAGCTGGCAGGAGCCAGAACGGTTCATCTCCACATGGCCATGCCACAGCACTGCCAGCTCCCTGCTCCCCGAGCCCAGCCATCCGCCCTGCATGCCTTTGGCGTGTTCTTGCCGTGTCTGGCTGGACACGTGCCGGCACCTGGCTCCCGCGGGCGGCTCGGGAGCCCTGAGCTCAGCGCGTTGGGGCCTGGTAGGTGTGGCTGGTGAATATTTCATGCCCGCGTTCACCGAGCCCTTTCTTGGTTACACTCCTTGCCTCCTCCCCGCCTCTCGCCATGTTTATTTATTTAATGAATTATTTTACGGCTCCCCCCTCTCGCTCGGCTGGGCGCTGCCCCCCCCCCCCACACTCCCCCAGCCCAGCTCCCAGCCCGGCGCGATGATTTATTGAATGGCGCTCTGCTCTGCGGTTGCGACATTCTGTCACAGGAAGCCGCGGTTAAATATTAACCGAGGCGGCAAAGCGGGTGCCCTGCCCGCCGGCAAGAAGCTCCAGCCCCCTGGTAATCTCTCTCT